>JAIFRP010000022.1:1185555-1217617 GCA_032403825.1 Odynerus spinipes | reverse complement strand
TTTATTTATTCAGTTTTATATCCGTTTAAAAATGTTGCATGCCAAATAGTTAATACACGTTATTTTCTGAAGGAACCTGTAGACGTTTTCACGAACGGAGTATCTTCCGTCTCGTATTTCATCGTATAGATCGAGTGCCGTAAACTATAGAAGCTTTGATAAACGAGCTCGTGCGACGTTCGTTATCGCGATAACGAGATCGAATTTCATTTTTATGAAATTACTGTTATCCACACAAGAGTTATCAAAGCGACTTTTGTTACCGATCGAGCACATTTAAGTGGGTAATGATAAGAAATAAATGGAATATATCGCTTATCGAGTAACACGTTTTTTTATTTATAAATACATTATTTTACATTATTATATTAGATTATATTTAAACTACAAATTAGTCGGTATTGCAGGCAGATGATAATCAGAGAGAGCCGGTATAGCAGGAGTCTACCTCTTATGGTAATCGCGAGATAACGAAGCACTAGGTGTCGCCGTGGATCCTTCGAAATTCTCGAGATCGAGTTCACCGCCGGATCGAGAAATCAGCGGCGAATTTCTCGCGGCAGTTCGAGGATATCGTACAGTCGCGCTTCATCCAACGTTGACTGCGCTTCCCACGATTCGGGACACCCTCTAGAAAAGTTCCAGTAGATGCGCGTGCCGCCACGGGCGGGCAAAAGCCGTCAGTATAAAATGACCGTCGAGCGAGCGTGGTCAGTCATATGACGATGATCCTGATCGCGGTGAAGATCGGTAGATCGCGGTGATCGAAAACATTTGCAAACGCATAGTTTTACCGTGAAGTGTTCAAAAGGAATTTCAACGAGATGAGCCGTCTTCGTGATCGAGAAACTCCTTCGTAAATAATCCCCGGAACGATATTTTTTCTTAAATCATGTACAATTTCAAGCAACACTTTGCAACGAAGAGACGGCGATCTCGCTGATCGAACTGTTTTTATCCCTTTTTTATTTTCTTACCGTGATCAAGTTCGATAGACGATTTCTTTTACAATTTCTAACATTTTCCAACACTTCAGAACGATGTCTGTCCACTCAGCATTAGAACACACGAACCTGAAATCGTTATCGTTCGAAGTATCGTAAAATGATCGTGCGAGAGGATCGAAACGATCGAACGGTCGCGATCGAGACGGTGCTCGCATCGACACGCGAGCTTTCCTCGGCTCGTCGACTTTTCGGCGAGTCATGCGCGCGAATATTGGAAGAAGCGCTTTTTTCGACGACCGTCTTCGAGTGGTAGTTCATCGTCGAGCCCTTCGCCGTATAATACATCGAAGAGTCCGAAGAAAACGGGTCTCGAAGTGAAAGGAAGAAAAGGGATAAGAATAAGAAGAAAGAAGAGAAGAAAGAAGAAGAAGAAAAAAAGAATCAACTAAACGCTTCCGTGATCGGTTTTCGATCGGGTTGTCATGTGACCGGCTAGATCACGCGATTGGTGGGAAAGAGAAGAGAGAAATTTGAATTTTTCACTTCGTTTCATCGTTCTCCTCTTTTCATCGTGGATTTCGGCGTGAATATCGGCGCCCGCGCGTCCAGGTAATTTGTTTTTAATTACCGTTTCGAATTTCGTTTAGGATCGGTTAACGAGAGCGCCAGGGGGATGAGAAGGGAATTAGGCGTATCTATATCCTTTTTGCGTGTTCGACGGCACAAGGGTGAGTCGTATAAACGTGGAATTCGTAGGAAGAAGTTTCAATCTACGATAGTAAAAGGCCGGCGGTTTTAATAATGGATCTATCGTGCGTGTCACCGCAACGATTCGCCCGTTACGATCGTAATTTCGTGAAAGAATTTTTCAATCGCCGGACAAGGAAGGGTATTGCTCCGTCGGAGAGTATTGAGTTTCGAAGTTTACCCTAGTGAAAACGATCCTCTCTCTCTCTCTCTCCCTCTCTCTCTCTCTCCCTCTCCCTATCTATCTATCTATCTATATCTCTTTCTCTCTTTCTTTCTATTTTTTACATTAGTAGACTTCGCGCGCAATAAACTTTCAAAGAAATCGAACGTGTTATCGAGAGAATCTTTTATCGGGCTTTTCCTTCCGCTTATACGATTTCACACGTGCACTACACGGATATTTAATCGAAAAGTCAGAGAGAGAGAGAAAGCGAAGAAAAGAAAGAAGAGGAGCGCAAGTGAAGCTCGATCGAGTATGAAGGGCGGAACACGGAGCATAAATTTCGAGAAAAATCGTGACCAAGCTCATGGATACGATCAGGATGTAAATTTGAAATGCCGATAGAGGGAGAGAGAAGACTCGTATGATTATTATTCATTTATGCGAATTACACGCTCTTCTCTATGGCGAATGGTCGATAAGGATAATCATTACGCGGTTCGGCTCGGCATCCTCGTCCTTTGTCATAAACCCTCGAAGTTATGCTTTGTGGGAGAAAATTATGATCAAAGTGTAACAGAACGGTCTCTCACCTGTTATAGTTTATGTTTTGAATTTAGAACAAAAGCAGGTATTAATCGATTTTACAAATTTCTAAGACTCTCGTGTTACATATTAATTTTTAATCAAAGAACTATATATATATATATATATATATATATATATATATATATATATAGTATACTGGTGTATGTATATCTCTCTCTAATTCTCGCTCTCTCCATCGTATCCTTTCAAAAGTTACATCAAAATCGCGATTACCGTTTGATCTTTTCGCAAATTTTGTCCCTCGAACGGCGCGTCGTTTGCCGAAAATTAATCCGCCCTGAAAATTCGTCGAGCAGTAGCGTTTGAACGTGCTCAATCACCGTGAGTAAAATATTTAGAGGGGCTAGCCGCGTAAAATGTCGCCAAGAGAAGGAACTGGGCATGTGACGTGTCGTCACGTATATAAATGAGTTCATTAACTATGTATAAAATGTACGGCTCGCTCGTGTGCCACCGTGGTACGCGAAAAGGATCGGGCGGTGATGTTTGGAGACGGCACGATGTAATTTTCAAATATTACCTCGACCTCGTTAAAATCACGTAGAAGCGACCACCGCTATCCGAAATATATCTATCTGGAGAATCTTACAAACAGAGGGGAGAAAGTTTGCACGATTTCGAGCGAGCTCCTCCATGCCGTGAAATTTCATAGGTACGAAGTTGAATAATCGTTGGCGAGGCAAATTTACGATCGTAGACGACGAATGGAAGGAAATTTCCCCCTCGTAATATTTTTCACAAGCCGACGAAGTACCCGGTCCGATTATGACGACGATCGTGATAATAATGACGATAATACGCTTTTGGTTTTGTACCAATGGAAACGAAGGGAATTTCTGCATCGTACGACGCGACGTTCTTTCTGGTAAGCGAACGGTCGATCTGCAGCGATTACGCTCGATCTACTTTATTTCCGGTAACGCGTATGCTTCGATCATTTCGTAATCGCGATGAAACTTTGCCGTAACTCACCGTTTCTATAGTTTCCTATGGCTTTTATGTATTTTAACGACAGGGGAGCGATAGCGAGATGTATGTACCTACTTACATGCATAGAAATCCTTCCGTTCGTGGTCTACTAAAATTTATGGAAATTCTCGATTGCAAACTGTTATTAGTACTAACTAACGATAATAATAAGAACGATAATCAAATAGGACTAGAAATAATATTCAAATTTAACGACTGTATTATTTCACGTATGTCCAAACACGCCGTGCTCTCATTGTCAGTTCCGACACTTTTTGTAACGCACGAAACGAATAGCAAAGGAGGAAGGAAAAAAGGAAGGGAGAAAAAGGTCGAAACGAGCAAGGGGAAGAGAGTTGAGAGTTCAAACCGGGTGAACCGTAAGCTTTCCCTACTCGTCCATTTCGATAATGAAACTCTCGTCCCGGAATTAATCGACATTTTTAAACGCGATCCTTCGTCTCTTTCTTCTCCGCACACACCGAAAATATCACCACTCCTTAGTGTCTCCCCTCCCCCCCTTGACTTCGATTTTTTCCGATTCCAATCTCTCGCGAATCTCGTGAAATTTGTCAGCTCGAGTCAAAGCGGAAAAGTGGATCCTTCGCCGAGAAGGGATTTTACTCGGACGGTGTCATTAATTTTCTCACGGGGCACCTACGCATCCTTGGCGCAGGATTTTTCTTCTATTTTCGTCGGCGATATTACGAGGATAGGCGAGGGGATGAAAAACGCGCGCGCGTTTATCGCGATGCACGATCGATACGCTCGTAATTACGCTCGGAGCCATCTACCATTTTTCTCCGGCGACGGACGTATCGATCTCGTTCGTTAGTTCGTGCGTTCGTACCTACGTACATACGTCTCAACTTTACGCGTTATTTATCGTCCGTGAGATAAGATAATCGTCGACCATACGAAAACACGAGGCATTAGGGAAGAAAGTAGGTAAATGACCAAAATCGCGGCGTTAAATTAGTCGTGACGAGTAGAGCGTAGGTACACACGGATCGATGTTCTGGTTTATTTGTTTAAACGAGCTAGCTATCCTCCTTTTCTGGTGTCCTCCGCTTTTGTTCTCTCTCTCTCTCTCTCTCTCTCTCTGGTAATAAAACGTACCTAATAGGCATGGATCGCATAAAAGCGGTCGAAACGCGTAAACCGCTCGTCGCTTATAGGCGACTGCAGTCGAATGAAACTGTTTATCGTGGAATTACACTCGAATGCCTGATACTTCTGGTTAATTTGATCCGCCGATTGCACGCGTATAATCAAACAAGCTCAACCGAAGCACCCGTAGTTTCCATCCTTCCGCCATTGTTATTCGTTCGCGATTCGTTTACTCGCTGAGTCGACGATCGCTTAAAATTCTCCAGAAGTCCGCTTTTTTGGTCGGTAAATTCGTTTCGAGAATTTATTCAACGTCGTTACCGATCTCTCGAGATTTACGATGTCTTTGGATGAAGAAGCAAGGAGGAGTATTATCCTAGGGAAGAAAGAAGTTTAAATTTCGCGAGTGATGTTTCTTTTATATAGTACAACATCGGAGAAAGTTCGAGATATATCGACGACGTGGGAGCTATTCTCGATTCTACGGTATTTCTTTCGGAGAAATGCCGATCCTTTTCTGATTATATTTTTAACGTAAAAATCCCTTGATATTCGTCTCGATCGTAAGAAACTCGAGATGCAACGTTCCGATAGTAAGCTCTTGGCGTCGTGCACGCGCTTCTTTCGCGATAGGAGTACCCTCGTCAACATTTTAATGAAGCTCACCGACGTAATTTACGATTCCGAGATTGTGCTTGTGTCAACGAGATGGATGAAGATTGAACGGAGCGCTGGAGATCGGTATTGTAAAGCGATCGACGATTATGAAAGTAAATTGTACGATCTTGAGTAATAGGGATTCGGTATTCGTTATAAAAACATCATCTCGTTATTCGTGTATCCATTAGCTAATAGTTAATGACGAGAAAGATTTTTATTCGTCGATATTAAAATAGTAGTAATTAAATGGTATAAAACCATATTACGATATATGCAGAGCTCTAGAGAATGTATCAGGGCGTGTAGACGATACGAAGAAAAACTGGATAAAATAACATATTTAATTTAGGGCATTCAAATAAAACATGATTTTTATAAATTGAAATTAACCGGCCTCGCAGTTAAATTGTTCTATTGTTAAGAATTAGGAAGTCTACCTTTGAAAGATATAATAATCCCAAATTGAAAGGATAAAAAAACTTTCACTCTGTGCAAATAAATGAAGAATTTTTCATTCGTGGAGAGATTTGCGCTATCAACGCGGGCTCTTACGAAAATTAAACAGACGCATGCATTTTTCAGATTATCCAGCCGGGATGGATCACATCGCGGGATGAAAGGAGGACAAAACAACGGGCCAACGATGAGAGTCACGCGAGTCAAACGAGCCACCACGCGAACGCTCGGGTCGAATCGAAGAGAGATCATCGTCTAGTCAGACGAGTCGGAGAATTTCGAGCCTCGTCCGTTCGTCGATTCTACTACTTCGTCTCCTTCTTCTTTTCTTCTATCTCCACCAGCGCGAAGAGAGTTCCTAATCAAGATGGAGACGAGCTGGGATAGCGATATCACGAATCTGACGAAGGGCTCGAATTTAAATGTTTGCAACGAGACGCACATCGCCCTGAGAGGTGTCGAGAATTGCGAGGAATTCGAGTTCGAGATCGGTTTCGATCGTGACGTCGTCGAGAGGATCGTCGTCGTGATCGTGCCGGTTTTCTTCGGAATGATCGGTATCCTTGGCTTGGTCGGCAATACTCTCGTGGTCGTCGTCGTGGCAGCGAATCCCGGCATGAGATCGACCACCAACATCCTTATCATCAATCTTGCGGTGGCCGATCTTCTCTTCGTGATCTTTTGTATACCGTTCACCGCGACGGATTTCGTTTTACCCTTTTGGCCGTTCGGCAACGTTTGGTGCAAAATCGTCCAATATCTCATCATCGTCACAGCATACGCCAGCGTCTACACGTTGGTTCTCATGAGCCTCGACAGGTGAGATCATTTAGCATTTTTTATTCCATTATTTATTTATTTTCATTCATAATTTATTCGTTCAGTTATTCTTCTTTTCGTTATTTCTTTATTTTCATTCAAAATTTCTTTATTTCATTATTCTTCCTTTCGTTATTTATTTATTTATTTTCATTCAAAATTTCTTTATTTCGTTATTCTTCCTTTCGTTATTGCTTTATTTTCATTACATATTTCTTCGTTGTTTTGTTTCCTTCCTTTCGTTATTTCGTTATTTTTATTAAAAACTGCTCTGGACACATACAGTGCCCCTAGAAGAAATGATCAAAAGTACGACCGTTTTCACGCAAGACAAAAAACAATTCTCATACGAGCGTGTGTTTTTAGCGAAGATCAAATATGGTCTATATAGGTATACGTCATGAGCGATTAAGCAGATTCAGCGTTATTGATCAGGCACACGATTTAGTATCTGCTCGAAAAATCAAACACAGCTCAATCCGCTCGCGTACCGTGCTCGGAGCCGTATCACGAAGCCTTTGATTTTCGAGTGCGCGAATGTGGATTCGCCGTCAGCGTGTGTTTTCGGATCACGTCATATGATAGGCTTGAAATTCGTAAAGTATTAAGTCTCGTGGAAATTTTTGCGACTCTCGATGAAACGCGTTAAAAGTCGAAGAAGACGTCAACGTGAAGCGGGAAACTCGTCGTCACGTTTGTCGCGTTTAACCCTCTTTTCTTCCCCTTTTTTCTCGTTTTCTCACGAGAAGGGTGTACCTACTCACACGTCAACCAAAAATTCTTCCGACCGTGTCGGACTCTCGACGCGCATAAATTGCAAAAAACGTGCTGCAGTATTATTCCGTTTGCCAAAGCACACAAACACACCCCCAAGTTCTCTCTCTCTCTCTCTCTCTCTCGCTGCCCCTCGTTTCGTATTCCATACGATCGCGGCATGATTCTCAATGCAGCGAAGCGAACGCCGACGCTCGACGGACCCTTCTTAAAATTCATTCGTCTCGTATTCGCGAAAGAATACCGTACTTCTTCACTCCTTCGACGTTTTCCAACCAGGCGCTATCTCGTCCTCGAACGATAAAATCGTGTCGCCGAGTTCCTAATGTTGTCCTCCTTCTTGGGAAAGACGCTCGTTAATTTCTTAAAGCAGATACAACGAGTATTAAAGAACGCGTAATGGAATCGTCGAGAGTGGATCGGTTTCGTTATAAATGTCAAAAGCTCGATAAAAATATAAATCTTTCTAACGAGCGCAATTCCGAGCGAGTAAGACTAATCGAATTTAAATGTTGATCGGATAAGAAGGATGAAAAATGCGGGAGAAAAACGAACTTGAAAAAAAGTGTCAAGGATCGTCCTCGTTTCACTGGGTTTATTATACCGATCATTGTCCGCGGATGAATCTCTGTAACATAATCGAATTTCCGCGAAGCGCGAAAAGATATTTCTCCGGGGATATCAAAAAGACGTGGAAGTAGAGCAGATTTGTTGCGACATCGGCTTTCGCGTGACGAGACACCTGCGCGCGTGTACACAGTAGGTATCTACGTGAAAAATAACGAGTAAGGATATTCCATGGAAAGTGGAAGAGAAGTGCGTTCTACTTTGCGCTTTGTGCAAGAAAATGTAGCTCGGCGGCATCTTTGTGTCGTGCTCTCGTTGCGAATCTTTACTTCTTTCTCTTTCTCTTTCTCTTTCTCTCTTTTTCCCGCCCTTCTATATTTTCTTTGTCCTTTTCTTCTTTTTCCTTCGTAGGATTTACGTGAGTGACAGTGGGTATATGTCGTAAAGAGTTTATGGGATAGAGCAAAAGACACTTGGAAACACACATGAATAGATGGACATATGTGTAGATACGTTTACACTATACATATGTACCTATGCACGTATGTAGGTGTGTATATATATATAGAGAGAGAGAGAATATATACGTATACATGTACGTACGTATCTATGCATGACTACCGCTCGTAAAACTTGATATAAGATGGAAAAGTCGTCGTGGAGTAGTCGTCGAAGGATTTTTATCGATTCGCGTAGGTATATAGCGGGACGCGCGACCGTTTGTCATTCGAGAACAAGTCGGTCGATTATTTATTTAATCAACGGAAACGTTCAAGCGACTATGGTAAAATGACCAGCTGTGAGCAACGGTAAAAATTGTTTTTGCATGTGCTTACGCACGTAATATGCACGTATATGTCGGTCCTTGATTTGCAAATGAAACAAAAGGGAAAATTAAAAGGCGCATTGCGTTTGTGGAAAAACGTCAAACGAATAACCGCACTCTCGTAGTTTCCACTTTATTTGATTAAATAATTACGCTATTTTTTCTCTCCCTCTCTTTTTCGTTCTCTTTATATAAAAGTTAACGATATCGACGATTAATAAAAAACGAAAGGAAGGAAAAAATAAAAAAGAACAGTGGCGGGCGGTTTGATTCATCGCGAGGGACGAGAAGCGATTCGTGCGACAAGAGGATTTCGATAAAAAAGCTTTCACGGTATTACCTAGACGATCCGGACAATAAAAAAACAATATTACTTTTGTGTACTATCATTTTTCGTAAAAGAGCTTCGGTTTCATGTTATCCTTTTATTTTCAGTTTTACTAATCTGGGAAAAAGTGTAAGAGAATAGTTCGATATTTCTAAACGTTAAAGTCACGCCATTATTCGTTATAGTTAAATGTCCTCGATCGTACTTGGATCGCTGTATTTCAACATCGAGAGGAACGCGAGGGTTCGTGAACGGTTATACTTGATAGAATTCCAAACGATCGTGGTATCGCAAATGGAACGCTATCGAGCCATAGATTTAATACGTTCGACCATAAAAGATAATATGTTCAAACACATACTGGTAATGTGCTTCAGATGGAAGCTGATAGGATCAGAGATGCTTTTCGTACTACTCAATGAACACGATGTATGTTGTACATATATGTGTTTACCTACCTATGTGCTCGTTCAGAGCTTGTACACCCTTGATCGTTTTAATGATAATTACGTTATTTTAAAAAAATTGAATTTCACGATCTTCTAATTAAATGTGAATGTTAAATCTTATAAAGAAACGACTCTCAACATTTTTTTTTTCTTCGTATCATCCAACCAATATGTGATCAAGTCACGTACCTACCGCTTTGTGATAAAGGGAAACTGAGTCGAACTTTTACCCAGAAATATTAATAGATACTGTTAAGTAAAAATAATATAAATTTTCTTTTTATTCTCTTAATTCTTTCGCTTACTTACATAATTTTTAAATTTGATATAATTTCGCGTACCACCTGGGCATATTCTACGTACCATAGATTGAGAACCGCTCTAATAAAGTATTTAACTTTCAACTAATTCATTGTGTAAAATATTCTTTTTATAAAGTACCTACTTATACATATATCGTATTTCAAGACGTCAAAGGAAATTTTCCTCGGAAACTATAGCTCGGGTTCACGAAATTTCTCCGGTTTCAGGTATTTGGCGGTGGTACATCCGATAACGTCGATGTCCTGGAGAACGGAGAATCACGCCATCATGGCGATTTGCATCGCGTGGGCGGTTATCTTCACGATATCCACTCCAGCGCTCGTTATTCACGGCGAGGTAAGCTAGCCAAAATTCGATGGAGACGTCGCGTGTTCGATTTTAAAAGAAGGGAAGACGATTGTATAACTTGTTCCCGATAACTATTTTCTTACAAATTTCTGTAGCGATTTAAAGATTTTTAGTTAAAAAGATGCTTCAAACATTTTTGATGGATGGTTAATTCTATTTATTTTGGAAAAGGTTCCATGTTATCCCACACATTATGCCGATATTGTATCTCTACTTTAAAAGTACACTTTAACAACGTCGTGGATGAAATCGGGAGCAAACAACCGTAAATAAATATCCTACGGCCGCCAGTTTGCGATATGTCATCTTCGGAGTATAGGTCAGATTGACGTACGACGTCGAACGGGAAACAAATCGAAAGATTTTCTACGTCTTTTATTTCGTCAAGATAGACCGCTTTGGGTGTAAATAATATTTGCATTATTTATTGATTCTTATCATTGACTAGACACATCTCATATTTATATTTTATTTCATAAAAATGCAAACGACTATCATAATACATCGTGTTCGACGTTTTATGATTTTTCTACACACTTTGAAATATCGCTCGATAATTTCCTCGAATTTAGTTAATAATTTTTATATCATAAAGTTCGAGAGTATTCAAAACGTGTCTTCCCTTCCCTATTCGTAACCCGTTTTTCCTTACACGAGAGTCGCTCCCTTATGTATGTAGATTCACTTTGTGTTTCAGGACTTGGACGACTTGTCGTCGGAGAATCTGACGGCTTGTCGGATCCTACCGCAATACGACTGGTCCTTCTTTCAGGTGTCCTTCTTCCTAACGAGTTACTTGCTGCCGTTGACGCTGATAAGCATCTTCTACGTCTGTATGCTCGTCAGACTGTGGCGAGGTTCGCGCGTGAGCGCGGAGAGTCGCCGAGGGAGAAGACGAGTTACTCGTTTGGTCCTCGTCGTTGTAGGCGTTTTTGCATTCTGTTGGTGTCCGATACAGGTAAGTCTCGAGTTTCTTCCGATAACTTTGATATTTCGTAAATACGGTTAGACGAGAAAAGAGAATGACGTTGTTGCATCGATCGATACGATACGTTGGATAATTCAATCGTGGTATTTGAAATAATAATCGAATTGTAGGGAATCGGATACGAGTCGAGATTAAATGCGATTAGTGATTTATTTTTAGAAAATTAATGCAACCAGTATTGTGTGAAATTAAAAAAATGGCGTTGGTTTTAGGATGTATAATATATATGACAATATGAACACTGTCGACCGGCTCGATGGAAAAAATATCGCTCCCTAAGAATTTTCGTTTTAGACTGGATACTCGGTTGTTTGTTTATCAGAGCTTACGTTAGATTAAAACGGACTCGGGCACCACCGTCTGTGTCAGTCGTCCGGCAGCCCTCCAAGTATTAAACAATTTTACAAATCTGAATATTTTAAAATGCATTACATTGTATACGTAATGTAATATTCCTTATTGTTTGCATGTAATATATATTTACATACAATACAACAATGCATTATATGACAACATCCCATTACTTACTCCACGATAAAATGTCGTTTCGCATTGTAACTGGGTCGTACAGCGGAAACATACTCGCGAAGAACATAGTCGTATCGAAAGGGTTTAAAAAATTAGCCGTATGCACTTTGTTTAGCTACTTATTATTTCTGTATACACCTTGACATTGCGATCGGTTGATTTCAGCACGGTCGTTTATTTACATCTCGCTACATAAGAATACCCGCTTGAAAGTCACTTCAGTTTACGACGAACCGTGAAGCAGGGGACACGCTTAAGTAGATCGTTGTCCGTTTAAGAAACGATAGATCGAAACGTTGCCGTTACGCTACCACACTTGTTTAACGATCCAAACTTGATTTTCTTTTCGCAGGTGATATTAGTAACCAAATCCTTGGAAGCTTATCCTCTCAACTCGACGACGATCATGGTCCAAATAGCGAGTCACATTTTGGCGTATATGAACAGCTGTGTCAACCCCATCCTCTACGCTTTCCTCAGCGACAATTTCCGAAAAGCTTTCCGGAAGATCATCTACTGCAGGCCACGGCAAGATCCACAGAGGTCCGGTCCACCGACGAAAACTACGAGAGCTGCCAGCACCGGTGACATCCTGTGAGTATACAACTTATCGAGGACTTTGCAATGAGATAGAGAATGAATTTGAGGTGCTGCATTTCAGAAGAAGGGGAATATTCGATAAGAGAAGAACACTATTTTTTGGGGGTTTGGTTATTTAACGTCGAATCAACCGTTCGTGAGGTTATTAGCGGCCAAAGTGAAATTTACAGTTTATCGTAAATTTTTATGCGTTTAAGGAACGTTAAAGTTTAGCATAGTCTCTTTAGCATTGAAGTTGTTCTTTAGAGTGATCCTTATATTGAATTGTTGTCGATAGTTACAATACTTCTTCCAATATACAATGATGTGATCGATTGTTAATTGTATTAAAAAAAATTTACACAGAAGGAGTGCCGGAGGAGAAAAGATTAATTAAATTAGTTTCGATGTAAAGCATCAACGTCGAGAGTCTTAGGCGATACACGAATCTTTGTTTCTTCCGAGCCGAAGAAGTTCTCTCCCAAGGAATATTTTTTCCCTTTTCTCCCACTCGCTACGACTCCCCCTTCCCCGTCTCACGCTCTTTCTCTTTGCTACTCTCGTACTCGTAGGCCTAGCCAAGTGCTCGAGTCGAGTTCGAAACGCGAGCATATCCAAAGGCAGACGTGGAAGAGCAAGAGGGACAGAGATATAACATTTGAGAGGGTAGCACTGGCAGGGAAAGTCTAGGTTGCAGCGGTCCGCTTTAAATTACGCTCCTCGTTTCGCCGCGAGTGCAATTTCCAGCGTTTTCCGTGCCATCGACCGAACCGGAACCAACGAGAGAAATCTTTTCCTACGAGCGAGCGAACGAATCGCGAGTGATCTTTAACTTCGACCTTCTTTCTCCGAAAACTTATGTTCGATTTTCTTGTACGAGTATCTACCCACAACACGGAATCAATGAAAAATCGAAAGTGTCGAAGGGTCTGTGTAGCAAAAGTAACGGTGCATCGTTACAACGGTGAATAACTTTCGAGGAGGATTTATCGGTATCTTTCGTGAAAACAATGAAGATAAGAGGAAAACGAAATGATAATGGTGTGGCTTTTTTCAAAAGAACTCGTTGCAAGGATAGCCTTGCCTGCTTGTTTGTACAAACGGTTATGGATAAGAAGTCTCGATGGTTCCTACCGCTACTATCTTTCCGTGCACAATTTTATGGGATTCTCGATATCTCCCCGAGGAGAGAGACAGATCGTTTTTCATTCGCAATTGTATTTCTTCGATGATTTACAACGGTCTTCATTTTTTTGCTGTGCGATCGAGTATCTATCGAGTCTATAAATGAAAATATGTTTTTTTTTTCGTTATGATTGTTATACGGTAAAACTTTGTATGATACATATAGAAATTTGTAGATCGCGTTGTATCGAAACCGCGTTGTATAAATACCGTGTTATATGAAGCTTTACTGTATTTTCAATTACTTATTATCGTTTATTGCGTTAGTATCGTAATATATTCATTTGATCATCTATATTCACAGTATAATATAATATAGGTTCATTTCTTATCGACATATTGGAAGATAACGCTGCACCATCGAATTTTATTAAAATTTACGTCGTCGTGGGTAACACCGTAGAACGAAAGAAATTCTTTCTCGCTGACGCTTCCACTTACGGGAAAGAACTTATCCAGGCGTGGATATCGGTCGATCGAACGTGGGATAGGGACGATGGACCCGCACGAGCACCTCCAAGATTATCGATTTTTCTGTGCACGCGTGAACACATTTTATTCTTCTCTTCCTCGAGTTGCCATAAGTTATGGTATCCACCAAGCGAAAGGATTTCGGTAAATTCCACGTTTAACTCGATTGCAAAAGCGTACGTCGCGCCCGTATCGCGTTTCATCGATTAAATTTCAACAAGATGGAACGATTGTTGCGTCGAGAGGAGGTCAGAATTTAACGCGAGGCAAATGTGCCGTTGTAAAAATGTTCGTCACGCTTTAAGTCGAGTAAACTAATTAAAACGAAGCGACACAAACATTTGCTGCTAAAAGGACAGCGCTTAATTGCGTTGCGTGAAGATACAATATTTACACACAACTTCAGTTACGTTTCTCTAATTGCTTCGCGAAGATGGAAATTAATATTTCGGACGAGTGTGCGTGATGTAATTTAAAGTTATAAACACTTTTAGCGAGTGAACCTGAATGAATTTTAAATTCAACAATATGCAGGACAACTTTTAACGAGTATAAAACTAATCAGAAGAAGAAAAAAGAGAGAGAGAAAGAGACACGTGCAAACGCGTATGTAGAATAAATCATTTATGTTAAAAAAATCCGAGCTAATCTTTAGACACGCACGGTATAAAGTAAACAAGGAAATGAGGCAAAGAATGCGCGTGTTTGATTAAATTAACCGTATCTAGTACGCGAAAACAACGTTGAGAGTTATGCTTCCTTCTAACGTCCAATTGTTTGTGTATCTACTATACGAGGGAGAGAGATAGAAAGAGGCAGAGAAAAAGAAGAGGACAGTGAACTCACGCGGAAAACTCTCGGTAATTTACGATAAGCGGAAGTACGGAAGCCGGAAAACGAGGGGCATGCTCCCGCTTTCGTCGTAAAGCTCTTTTCTCTCCTAAGAGAAAGAGAGAAAGTCTCGTGGGTGAGTCGCTGCTCGCTACGAAGGATGTGTCGAGGAATAATGGCGAAGACAAATGGGTACGAGGGGTCTAGGGAACACGGTGACGATCGTGAGCGACGACGACGTTACTTTTGCTCGCTTTACGTTCGTCGGTTTTCCTGCTTGCTTTCCGTAAACCTCTACGCTAGTCCCAGTCTCGAGAACAGGGTATACATACATATATATATACACAAACACATATATTTTCCACATAAATGTTATTTTATACAGGCGCAGTAAATAAACCGTAACGACCCCTTTCGTAGGATAAAATAAACACCCACCCGACTTCTTTTACTTTGTCTATTTTTTTTCCCTTTCTCTCCGTTTATTTTCTCATTTTTTTAACCTTCGGAAGACCGCACAAAGTTCACAAAATGCTCGTTCCGCACAGATTTCCCGCGTTTTTCGTGAGATACGTGGGAAGAAGGAATAGGGTTCTTTTTTTTATTCATTCAAAGTAATTTAGCGTGATATGTACTTCCCCCTTTCCTAGCCATACGTACATACATATATACATACATACATACATGAGCGTAGTTTTACGTATTTCGTGTACCATCTGACAAGAGAACCTAAGGCGGTTATATAAAATTTACATTTTCCACTCTCCACGAGAGCTCTTCCGCAAATTGTCATGAATATTATTGGATGTCATAACAAGCGGTTTAATGTTGGGATTTACATTATTCTAGCTGCAGCGTGTCCCTCGAGAAGTATAGTGGAATGAAGCAATCGGTGTCCGTATTGTACCTTTGACGTTATCGGATTCAGCCAGACGAGCTCTTAGAACAAAGCGAATAGAAGGGATCTTCTTATCAAAGATCTCTTTCGCCACCTAAAGAGCGAATTGTATCAAAAAGTGTTAAGGCAAGGTACTTTTTCGAAAATCTGAAACACATCAAACGCGAAAGCACCGAGGAAACTCGTTTTCGCGAAGGACGTGATACGGGCGAGGGACAGGGGACATTCTTTCGTACCGTCGGCGAAAAAGTGAAATTGTAATAGCACGACTTTTCTTCTTGCACGCGTTCGTTCGCCACCTCGACACAATGCCGGTCCTTCTTTGTCTTTCCTTCTCTCCACCATTTTTTCCAACGGACGCTTTATTTTCGTCTATTCTTTCCTCTTCTCTCTTCTATTTCTTTCTCTCTCTCTCTCTCTCACACACACGCACGCATACAACACCCTGGTTCTCTTGTTCTCACACCTAACGCAGGGTTCTAGGTACAGCGAAATCTTCATCGTGGGAAGCCAAATGATAGTCTAGCGAGTCGCATCGCTAACGTTAATCACACGCACACATTCTCATCGTGACACGAACGAGACAGAAGCGTTCCCGTAGGTTTTGTGGTCCGCCACTAAACCCGGCAACAAAAAAGACTGGACGAGGATATATATGTAGGAAGAAGATCTTGGGAAGGAAAAAGAAAGAGACCCTGCTAAGCCAGAAGGAATCACGAGAATGTTGACTTTTCTTCGAGGATATACTGTGTGGCTAGTACCTACCACACTTCTCTTTCTCTTTCATTCTTTTTTCGTTTTTTCTCTTTTTGTGATACCTTTAGCCAAGTCGAGTTTCTTTATCCTTACATAGGTATACGGCAAGCAATATGGTTGATAATTTGTATCCGTTTCTCGGATTCACCGTAGTCGACGTCTTCTCGTATCCACGTACGTAGCTACCTACCTACCTCGAACGACGCCGTTTTCCTTCGGCCTTGCACGTCCACTCGATCTCTTTTACGAGCCACCGAGCTAGTGTGACCGACTCGCTCGGGATTAATTTACGATCTCACCCCTTTAGGATTCTCCCAAATGGAGTAAAGTGATTCGGCGAGGTCTCGCGTTTCAGTTTCGTCCTAATTTAAACGTAATCTTGTTTTTTTCTTCGTAAATTTAATTTCGATGATAACGTTAAGAGAATTTACAATTGAAATTTAGCGAAAGGATGTTTGAAAGAGGACAGAACACGTGCCGAATGAATAAATGCGAATGGGATCGAACGAGAGGGATGAGGTATGGGTGATTGGCTGACAATGAGTGATGTGCGGAAAAGGAGTGGGGAGGATGCGAGTGCAATAGATATGAGTACAGAGAAGTAACGAAGCGACAGAGACGCGAGGAAATAGCGAGAGCGTAAACATGTAGTTAGAGCGGGATGAAGGATTTGTTATAATAAACTTTTCGTTTTTTGTACTGGGATATAAACTAAATTTATATAGTCGTGTGTTAGATTTTGATATCATGTAAGTAAAAATCTGCAGTACATTTTGCAAAAAATTCCAAAACTAAGTCATGGACTGTAGCTGGAATTTCTCCGGTGGCGAAAGCGTTGAGCAGTTTTTCTGACGATTAAATAAATCGACCGACAATAACAGCTGAATATTCGAGAATAAAAGCGAAAGCGTTTTTAATAAAAGGTCGGCAAGATCGAGCGTCGGTCATTACTTCCAGCAGTCAACGCGTGAAAAGGAATCGATCTAATATTCTATATTCCCAGCGATGGCACGACAACGACGCTTCTTAAACGAGCCACGCGTTTGCTCCTCGCAAAAGAACAATAAGGAGTAAATGCCGTCGACGAGTGCCGTCAACGAGTACCGCCGCCTTCTTAAACGATCTCGTTTAACGCCGGGAAATTTATATCGCAGCGTAGCATCGCAACTCGCTTCGTTCCATCGCAAGAAGTTTGTCTTGGGCCGAGACTCCCTAATGGGATACATTTTATTTCACGCTTTTCTACCGACTCGCTACGCTATTGGATCCCAAAGAAGAAAGAACGAAAGAAAGAAGGAAAGAAAAATAGAGAAAAGTGAATCGCCTTGGTTGTCATTCGCTAACTTTTCCCCTCGCTTTTCATAACCATAGAAATTGCGAAAGTAAGAAACGCTGAGGACGTTTTTAGAATACACCTTCTCACCCTCCCATCATTTTAGATGCAAATGAATCTAACTAACGGTGCCGGCTTTCCGACCCCTGACGAACTTTCATCGCGGTACGCTGACCTAATTGGCAGGAATTTTTTTAACTTTTTCATCGAGAAACGGCTCTTTATCTAATCGTGAATTCCGAAATGACGAGACGTTGAGAAACTCTCATCAGACGAGTGAAAATCTTTTGAGACGAAACATACTGTTACGCCATAAAAGCTTTTTTTCTGTTCCTTTAAGACAGCGCTTCTATGAGTAACACTTATAAACGACTAATTCCCTTTTCCTAAGCCTTAATTTCCTATCATAAATTCCTTTCGAACTTTCCTTTTTCTTATCCCATTTTTGATTACTCAAAAAGAAATGGCTCTTCGTAGAGGGGAATCGTTCATAGAACTGGAATCGTTAGATATCGTTAATCATACGGGAGTCGTCCTTTTCTGGGGAGGTGGATCGAGCTTCGACTCAACGACAGGGGATCCTTCGAGATAAACGATATCGATCTGACACTCGAAGGATATATACCATTCGACGTCCCTTCTGTCCGTCGCGTCGGCGTCGAGGTGAAAATCATAGGAGGGGAATATTCTTCGGCTTCCTCGAACAGATAAAGAATGGTATTCCATTCCGAATAGTATTTTCCATGGGAGCTATCAAAAATTCTGAACGGTACGTTCGACTCGGTGAACGAAAATTTGTCGTTCTTCCGCGGTGGTAGCGACCGTCGTCTAAGAAAAACGATCCCGTCGCTTTTTCGAACTACGACGAGAGATAGATAGATAGAGAAATAAAGGAAAGTTTCGAAAGTTTGAATACAGCTTTTGAAGTTGGAACTAAGAAAGGGGACCGCGAGTGTCGAATTTTCATAAATCAAAACGGTGCGGACGATCTTTTGAAATTGGGTTAGTCAGACTTTGATTTTGATATTGGAACGCGCGAGACTGTTAGAAAAATAACTACGATTTTCCTCGAAACGTTCTTCTTTTTCTCTCATTCTCGTGTAAGAGGGAGCGGGAGTGTGTGTGTGTGTGTGTGTGTGACAGAGAGAGAGAGAGAAAGAGAGAAACTTCTTTCTCCGCAACCAGAAATCAAAGCTCGCCTAGCGAGTGTGTCGTTCGTTTATTTTTTACGTCCCCGCCACGTCTTTTATTTCGCCCGCCTGCGCACACACACGCGCGCGCATAAATGATCACCGTGCAAATACGCGTACATGTGTGTAGTCAACGTGCAACGATCGTGCGCGCATGAAGGTCGCGGGAAACGGAGCTGGTAAGTGGCGCAACGAGTCAGTAGAAAAAAAAAGAAAGAAAAGGAAAAGCACACTCTTTGAAAGGGAATCGATCGATCAACAACATCCACGTCCCACTTTTACCTGCGACATTTCTCGTGATATTACTTCGAAGGGAAGCGCGTTTGTTCCTTGGACGAATGGTACGAGGAGGGAAGGAAGATGCTGTGTTCCGGCCACGAGAGGGGGGAGAGGAAAAAGGAGAGGGGGATAGAGAACGAAAGTGCGGAAATCGTTCGGATCGATTATCTTCGAGTTCACGGTAAACGATCGGAGAACGAGACAGTGAGTCTCGAAGGGAAAGTACGTAACGGCATCGGCAAGGTAACGAGAAAACGTGATAAAAAAAGAGGCGATGAGAAAGAAAGGCGAATAGGGCTATAAAGGAAGAAGGTAATCGTAGCTGTGGAAAAAGAGAATAGAAGGGTGGAGAGGGATAGAGGGAGATGAGCCTTTCAGATACAGCTTTGTCGCCCTAATTACTCTCGAAAGTCGCATCCCGCAAGCAAAGCCCTTTAAGTCCGCAAGCTTGGTACTGAATTTACTTTTCTTCTTCTTCTGCTCCTTCCTCTTTTATTTCTTCTCTCTTTATCTTTCTCTTTTACTTTATCGCTACTGCTGCACTTTCCACGTTGTATCTCTCTCTCTCTCTCTCTCTCTCTCCAGCCTCCTCTCTCGATCTCTTTCATCCTCCTCCTCTTCCTCTTTCTATTTTTCTCCTTTTTCAACGTATTCGCGGCTTTCCACTTCATCCGCTTTCTCCATTCTTTCGTTCCCTCATTTTTTCCCCTTTCCAGCTACCGTGGTTACCTTCCATTGCCATTGCGAAATTCGATATCGAGCGTAAACGAATATGGGAATCGACGCAAATGCGAATTGGTCGCATCAATTTCGGTTTTTCTGGCTGATCGTTTATTAGTGATACGTTTCTCTCCCTTTCCTGGCATTTATGTCCCTCTCCCTTCCGCGTTCATTTCTCTTTTCTTCTTTCCCTCGTTCGTCGCGCGTCAGCACATTCTCTCATACATATGTGCTCTCATACATACATAGACGTAGATTTCTAGATGCTCGCTCGCTCGTTCGCTCGCTCGGGGGTTCACGTAGTTTATTCGCTCGGAACATCACGTTGGGGTCATAAGTTTCTCTCCCTCTCTCTCGCTCACAGTTTCTCTCTTGGAGAATACCACCTACCAAGCAAGTCCGTTACTTCGGCAGATCGCTCGGAAATAGATCTAATTTGAACGATTCGCTAACTCAAGAAACGGATCACCTTCGACATATGGATACATAACTCACGATCTAAGCAATTTTATCTTCGTATATTGAATTAAATTGTGTGTACGAGTTCGAAATAATAATAGGATTTGAAATATTGTTTTAAAAATTGTCAACGATCGAACAGCATTGAATCGAGTTACCGTTGCCATAAAACGATTGGACCGATTGGATACATTTGGAGTGATTCTAAATTAAAGAAACACAAATTCGATGTGACCAATAAAAGCTGAGCGAAGCGTCATTCGATTGAGAAGTACACACGATCGATGGCTATTTACTCCACATAGTTTGTGCGAATTTCGATTGTAATCAACATGAAGACTCGCCTGTAATTCGATAACCACGTATAATGTAACCCACGTCTCTGTTACACGTCAGTTTCGCGTAGCTATAACACGCTTACATTTGCTACGTATCGCATGATACAATGAAAGGGTCAAGAAGGGCCACGCGATACGGACCAAGGAAGAACGCGTTTCGAACGTCACGTTATTATCGTCCTTCCTGTAATGGATATATTAGGATCGTCGTCGTCGTCGTGTTGATGTTAAGTGAAAAAGGAAAAAAAAGGAACGAAAAGGGGGAATAATTAGCTCCTCTTTGTGTTTCTATATCTCGTGCCGCGATAAGACAATGGCGATTTCCTTTCTCGGACCCGCGTAATGATAACTCGCGGCTTTGAAAAAAGGAGTTTTCCTCTTGGGTTTTCAGATGAAATTTTCCCGAATGGGAACATTTTAGAAGGCGACAACGGGCATCGTTTGATTTTATTAAAGCTGAGAGAGACGAGTGATAAGGGTGAGAACGTCGAAATCGTATATCCGGTGAATGGGATGCGTTAATGTTAACCATTCATACATAACGGGTCGGAGAAGGGTCCCGAGTTTCTGTCTTTCTCGAAATAGGGTCACCATTTTATTTATACCACGGTGGGGAATGTGTCACGATTTTCGTAACGAGGGATCGCGATAGTTTTTTTAGATTTTTGTTTTACTATCGTAATAATGTTAATTCGTGATGTGTACGCCAGCGGTTCTCAGCCTCTTTCCGCGTATCGTTCCTACATCATTTAACAATTGTGTATAACTTCGCGAACCACCTGGAAATATTCAACGTATCGCTCGTGGTATGTGTACCATAGGTTGAGAACCGCTAGTATATGCAATTGTTCTTGAATCACTCGGTGCATTCTTATTTTCGCTCGATCGATAAGATGATCTATTTTTTTACGTAAAACCCGGATAATCCTCAGTATTCGTGACTCATTTTTCCTCTCTTTTTTTGAATCCTCTAGGGAAGTAGGTTAGTAGAGATAGAAAGGGCAAGTACTACGATTTATCAGGGAGCACGTAACAAGGCATCGGCGACGTCCAAACGAGAGGATTATCTCGGATTGGTAGGCGGAAGTATCATCGTGCGATCGGGATAAGTTGGAAGAGAAAGAAGAGAGAGAGAAAAAGAGAGGGAAGAGAAAAAGTGTGGGAAGAAAGAAGAGAGGGAAGAAGAGAAGTCCAAAGACAAGGGTGTATGGTTGGACGTAAAAAGAGGGTAGATATAAAAAAGAGGACAACGAGGAATCTGGCCGCTGCATCTGTCGTCTCTCAGTGATCTCCGAAAGCCTGCTTTTGATTCTTCCTCGTAGGAGAATGTCGACGAGTATCGTGAAGAAGCAACTAAGACAGGAAAAGAATTGCTCTAATTTGAAGAGTGCCTCCTCTCTTGAGTACGAGAGAAAGAGAATATCTGAGTTCATTTCGGTCTCGAAACAATGCCTAACATATGTACATGTATTTATAGAACACGGAGTACACCCCCTATTGGTGTGAAAATATTCCGAAGATAAATTCAACGTCTCTTTAAAATTATAATTTGACTTCTTGCGGTATTCATAGCGAAGCATATGAAGGTTCGAAAAGTCTGTGCCGTTAGTAAGTACGAAGTAGATCGGCTGCTTTAAAGGTAAAACGAATTGACCTATTTTCTCGTTCTTTTCTCTCCTTCTATCTTCTTGTAACAGTCGGACCCATTTTCACAGATTTCCATTGTCGAGGGCCTCGTATATAAAAAATAAAGAAGAAAATATCACTTACGAGTTTCATAACTCATTCTCTTTAATATACCATCGCGTTAAGTGGGTCGTCGTACGAGAGGTCGTTAGAATTTTCTTCCACCATTCGATCGAAAGTTTTTGGGTAGATAAGAATGAATGCCTTCTGCCGAAAGCTTTAAGTTCGCCGCCGTTCTGTGGGTCATAAAGTCGTCCTTTCTTTTTGATCTTTCACGGGGAAGTAATGAAGTAGGAAAAAAGAACGATGACGGGTATGATAGGAATAGATAGACGTCACGTCGTCGTGCAATTGCCTACGTCGCGACGCCTTTCGGTTATTTCTGCCTTTCCAGCGACCAGCCAATTTAGATTCGTCTATTTATACGTGCCCAAAAAATATGTGATGGTTTTACGGTGTCACCGCGTAAAACACGATTTTTATCGGCTCGGATCTCATTTCCTCGAATTAAACCTCGAGATCCGCTCGCCTGGCGTCGTTCTGGAATAACTTGGTACCATGTTTCATTTTAAGGACATTCGTATTATAATATTCGTCCGTGTTAATTAGCATGGACGACGAGTACGATTATTTTATGTTAAAGATAATAAATGTAATTACTATTGTTCTGGTAATTATATATTAATGATATTACATTTTATAATTACTGTCGATTTTTTTCGGGGGTTGGGAGGGGTAGAAACGTAAAAGATTGTTTCGACAGAACGTCGATAGAGCGATGGCGATGTAAATTGAATATTTTCGCGTGACAACGTGTGCTGTGACGCTTTTACATCCGTGACAGATATCGAATGTTTCTTGTTTATTTTGGCCGAATATAATTTCGTGGAATAGTTCCAATGATATTGACCGGAGGGGTTTACGGAAGCGTTCAACATCCCCCTGTCGTAACTGGAACACTTTCCAAGAGAAACACGCAGGCCCATCGCGGACTTGTCGCTAACGGTGCCAACATCCGTGATAACATTTTTGCTCCGCAGTAAAACTGCTCTGCCGGATGTCGTAAGACGGCAACGAATTTGGCGACTCGACAAGGAGCCGAGATGACAGGACTGAGAGAGAGAAAGAAGCTTTTACGCCTATCTTCTTTTTTGTATTTCACCGACGGAAGATAAAATACCGAGAAACGAATTAAACCGAAAAGATACAATTTCTGAAAAGTGAACCAAGAAAAAGGAAATTGAAAGAACGTACAATTATCTCACGCTTTTATCCTTTTCTCTTTTTCTTCGAGTAAAAAAGCGGTTTCGTAATTTCCCAAAACCATCTCTCGATTTTTCTCTCTCGAACTTTTCCTCTTGTTGCGCCTTGTATATCTTTTCTAAACTTACTCTCTCGAAAACTCTCGACGGCAGCTAAGTATCGACGAGATAACACGATGGCTGGTCGATTGCGTTAAAGGTAAAAGTCAAATTCCACGGTGCTAGACGTTCTCGAAGATGTTTACTTTTTCTCTTGCTCTCTTTGCATATCTTTCCGTTCTCGTGGTTCACCAGCTTCGATCGATGCGAGAACTTCCGGTAGCAGTCGAAGCGGGGTAGACACTCTCTCGACTTTTCCACGGCGGACTTCATGCTTCGTCGCTTTATCGCCATTTTCCCGTGCCGCCCACAAAACCGCGTGGGCGACTTCTCGCGAACAACTCTTGCTGTTATTCGAACTGGAAAGGGCGATGCAGTAGCCCCTCCCCACCCCACACTAAATTCTCGCTACGCGGAAGAACTTCGCCAGCTTTGAATAGTACCTACTTGTTTCTTCTGTTTCCTTCGCAGTGAGCTTTTTTATTTCTTGTTTTTTTTCTTCTTTTTTTGTTTTTTTTTTTAAATGAATAATAACGATAAACTTTCCTTCAGATTCATAGTATTTTTTTACTCTAAGTCTCTTAGAAATGATTGAAAAAAGGGCGCGATCAATTCTCGGAAGTTTGCATCGTTTTCCCTCTTCCGCGAGTCAAATGAAGATTAACGAGCGTGCTTATTTCCATTAGAAAAGTTCGATTTAAGAGTTAACGGGGAGATCGCTGTGAATACTTCCAATAGATTGAATAAATTTGGATGAAGCGAACGCGAAAAGAGCCCTGCAAATAAAAACGATAGAAAGTAGAAGACCTTTTTTTGGCTTCGAAGTGTAGATATCCGAAGTGCTCGCTGGTCCATCGAGCATCCTCCGCACGTACGATCTCCATTTTGTTTCTCTTGTTTCAAAGTCCAATCGCGTTCCGCGGACTTTGTTAAACGCAATAGCATCGCGGTGTCCATTGCAACCGAGATGATTCTTGAGTAACAAAAATTACCCGGAGTCTTGTGGATTATTATCATTCTCACTGATAAGCGAGACGTTAAAGAGGATGTCACGGATTTAAAGGAGATACAGCTTTCTCTCGTTATTCTTTCCCATCCCGACGGGGAGGTTATTCTTGCGAATGAAAGAGTCCCTTTCTATTGTCTCGCGTTTTTTACGAGATCCGTCGAACACCGTTTCCCCATCGTAAACGTAAAATACGTGTGAGAAATGGAGTTGTAAAAAAAATAATAAAGAGTGACGCGTTCCGAGCGTAGGTATATAGCTATATGTATATACGTTAAAAGTGATGTACCTACTGTACGTGGATTAGAAATGTCGTAGAATAGACAAGGAATGTCCTTGGGAGTATCAAGGGTCTTCCAAGTTTACTTGTTTCATAATTAACGAGAACGTTAACAAGGATTTCAAACGGATTTGGTGAGATTCGAGGTAAGCCGAATCTCTCCCTCTTTCTCTCTCCCCCTGTCCCTCCATCCCTCCCCCCTCTCTCTCTTCTCCCTCTGTCTGCCTCTGTCTTCCTCTCTCCCTCCCTTTCTCTGTCTCATGCATGCGACAGTTCAAGTTTTATTAGTCCAGCGATAGTACGCTAACCAGCGAGATACAACTCGTTCTCTAGAAATTCGATTACGTATAATCCTCTTTGAATGGATTATCAACGTGATTAAATAGCATTTCCATATTGTCATCACCGTGCGATTAAACTTTATAGGTTGTATGTACGTTCTTCTCTCAAAGCGAGGTAGTAGTTAAAATTGCTCAACGAGCCAGCTCTCTCAAAATCGTTTTCACTCGTTCGTTGATACGTTGGTATGAAGGATTGTCAAGGGATATTATTGTTTGACAAAACTTTTTTACAACGGCACAGAAGGAAAGTCCACGATGAAAAAGGTCGAGGGTCCAATTTTCAAGCGCCTAGACGTTTACACGTTGGCTGGAAGCGAAAGAGAATAGTCGAGTAGTTTTCGTACAAAAGCTCATTCGAAAACGTTGAATAAATTATACCGCACGTTCCCGTTTGTTAAGTGCTTTCTTTGGGATAACATTTCGTGTTGCCCAACTAAAATTCGGGGGTGTGCTTTGCAAAATGTCTAATACCTTGTTTATATATGTTATAAGAAGTGGATCATCGATGTTTGCCAATAACATTTCGAGATGATCGATCACCCGTTCGAGACCTTCGCGTTGTTTATTTCGGTTTTAATACGACTCGGAAGACCGGACCCGGAACAAAATTTTAGTAATAAAAACTCGATCGGTCATCGATGTCAAATTGGAGTTTGGCAACTCTTTTTCCGAAATGATCTCTATCCGATCGTAGCACGGCATAACTACTTGTTCGTCCTTCGATAGAGATTGATAGATATTAAATTTTACTGTTCGAACGCAAAGCACTATTTTTAATATCGTTTTTCGTCAAAATAGGAAATTATGTCTAGATCTCTTCTTCGTCCCATCGACAACGCTGTCGAGGGTTTTTAGTTCGATGGTGATATTACATCGTCAGACATTTTTATTTTAAAAGTTCACTCTCTCTCGACAGCACTCTCTCGTTTCATTTTTTTTCTTCCTTGATAAATTCGACGTCGTTCGGATCTACTCCGGGTCGATGCGACAAAAAAGATGACGAACTAGACAGCGTCGTCGTCGCAGCTAAAAATATGAACACGATGCTCTCCTATCATTTCGTTAATGCGCTTTTAAACAGTTACGAAGCAAAAGCGGAAGCTCTATCTTTCGCTTCGCATCGATGCTGCGTTGCTCGATATTCATTTTCGAGTTATTCAATTTTACGTTCGTTCTCATTATTTTCACAGGATCGTGTAATTTATTCGAATGTAAAATTTTACAGCATATCGATATCATTTTCTAACGATCGTAGCGATATTCCGTGGGTTAAATCATTTCAAATGAGTGATCGCGTACAGATTTTCGAAGATAAAGCGTGGAAATACGTACGATAAATGTCGTAAATGATATGTACGCGATATTTATATCGAATTAAATATTCGTGCATTAATTACAATTTTGTACGAGCGAAGAAGCAAAGGGATAAACAAAATAAACGAGTTCGCCGTTACTCGAGAATCGATTGAATCGAGCGATATACAACGTATTTAAAAAGTCCATTCGAACGTAGTCACGTTCGGCTGTATCCTCGATCGTTCGAACGATTATATGTATTTTCTCTTTGACTGTGTCGGACGTTTATTAAACTTCGGATAATTTAAGCGACAACCGGGTCATATTTTCTGGACATTTTTTAATTGCGTTTTTCCGATGTAAATTTCGATGTAAATTTATCACGCGAAAAATATGAAGCAATAATATTGGAACGAATGTATAATCTCAACATACGTTTTCATTTTCACGACGTTACGCGTACTCTATTACCAAATTTTACTCTCCATATTACATCCGTACTTTACATTACGTTTTTCGCGCGCACGTTAATTAGCGGTCACTGGTTCTTTATTTTCCTTTTTCCTAACGAACGCTGAAAGTTCGCGAGAAAATTTGCGAACATCAAGATTATTACCAGCCAGTACCAGGTTCTATTTCAGAAGGGTCTCTACATGGTTTCGGGAAATATATACGTGAAAATTACCGTTTATCGGTATCGACTGATCATCGATCGGTCTCATTACAAGATGTCAAGTTAAAGTAAATAGGTACTCAAATTAGGAAAACTTTCAGTTTATAAACTTAAATTATATTGGATCGTTAGAAAGACGCATTTTACATACCGCTAGAGAAAAGGTGTACCTTTCTTTTCTGTCGGTAGAACGAACCAAACGAGTTTAATTCGACTTCAAACGAAGTAAAGAAGCAAAATAGAAATGATTTCATAGGGTAGAACGAGTCAACCTTCCTCTCGTTGTTGTCGATAACTAAACTCGCATACGCAGAAAGTAGAAAAATAATTCGATCAGTTTCTTTGCGTGGAACGTGTGCCCTCGCAAGCGTACAGGGCATCGTTATAGTCGCAAAGGCAAAAAAGCATTTGGATTTTTCTCCGACTCACGCTACCCCGCACCGCACTCGTGTACTTACGAAAGAATATTACCGCGTTCGTCGGTAGCGCGCAATATACCTACAGGTACTTTTATGCGTACAGTTTTTCACGATTTTCGCAAAATTACAACGTAACGTTTCTCTCGTGTCACGTTCGCAAAAAAGTCTTTCTTTCCTAAACCGATCGTTCTACTTTTTTTTTATTTCTCTCATCTACGATCTCCCGTTCGTATCCCGTGACGCGAATAACGCATAAATTCACTGTCGGTAGAACGAAGAAGAAACGTGTCGGTACGAAGATTAATTTTCTACGTTCGTCCGTTTAATTTCTTTTTCTCTTCCGCACTAAACTGGCGTATCATTAATATAGTACGTAATCCGCGTCCTCTTCCATTTTCGCGTATTTTAACGTGCATGTACATACATTAAAAGGCTAATGAACTCATCTCCGTTCGATGGGTTAATCCGGTTCTTAATTTATTCATTACTTAACGAGCTTCGAAATGTGCTTCCATTTATCATTAATTATAAGTAATGGATATTCCATTAACGTGGAAAGTCGATATACAATGAAATCCCCCCTTTTTTTACTTTAACCTTATTTTTCACTCTAGAAAAGCCACGAGCTTCCGTTAACGAGCTGACGTTTTCGCGCTCCGTTAACTTCACTCGTCAACTTAATCTCTCTCTCTCTCTCTCTCTCTCTCTCTCTCTCTCCTTCTTTACTTTTCTTTTCTTTTTCAGCACCTCGATTCGAGCTTTTCTTCGTCTTAGAACTTCAAACATACACGCTACGATATAATATACGTATATGTACGGACACACATATAATATAATACTATTTCTCCGTCTTCCCGACGTGTAAATTCTCTACTCCTAGTAAATACCAGTGATTCCTCGGTTAACCAGAAAATGGAGAAAGGAAACGAGGTCTCGAGGAGTGGCTCAGCTTCTAGCTTTAGTTCTTGGTCTTATCGGTGAACACTTTGAAAGTCTACTTTTCTCCGGTTATTTCGTTCAACCTCCGCGATTTTCGTTTCACCGCGAAAAAGCGTCTGGATCGCGAGCGGTACTGTTATACCATAATGAATGAAACCAACTTTTTTTTTCATATTTCACGTATATGTATAATATCGACGATCTTGCTAACTAATGTTCGCTATTTTATTTATGATTCTGTTTTCGTCTTCTTTCTTGATCCTATATTAAAAGTACTAAAAAATTCAATAGTTATATAGACCCTCCTTTACAGAGCCCGTTTTACGTTCATCCGATATAGTATCGCAAAAAAAGACTCTTAAATTTATTATTATTACTTTAGCCGAGATGAGACTCGACGCGATGCTACAACCACTTTCATCTTCATTTTTATTTGCGGGATATAAATTCAAGACGCGACGTCGCGGTAAAGCGAACTCTAAAGATCATAACGAATGGAATTCGTAAGATTTTTTTTCTTTCACTGTGCTACTTAAGAATGCACGAGGAGGAGGTACTCTTTACGAATAGGCAATAAAGTCTAATGGAAGCGAGTTTAGTCGTGCGATAATTTATTATTGATATTCGGGCATAAAGGAAGGACAAAGGGATAAATTTAAGGGTGGACCGTGCCCTCTATCGAGACTATCGTCTTGGACTAGCAATGCGTCGTGATAAATAGAGAAAGAGATTAGGAGAAAAGATGGCTGCTTTTTATGCACGGAAATCGCAAGATTTATCCCCGGTACGCTGTTTTTACGAGCAACAGCTAGAGAGTGGAATTCAAATTATTATTTTCCATTTCATTTTGAAATAAAAGAAAAAGAAAGTGAGGAAATTCATCGAAAATATTTTAATCCTAAACGTGTATACGATACAATCGCGTTATAATGGAGAGATTGCGGAGAGGTGGGATGGCAAGGGCTTACTATAATATTGGCGAGCTTCGTGGAAGGAATATCTTTGCGGAAATGGAAGTCTAAGTCCAGCGTAAACCTTATCGACTATTGGATTTTCAACGAAAAGGATTTCTCTCGATTGCTGTCAATGCTATCGTTATTATATCACGGGTTCGTACTATCTGAGAAATGTGGATCGCGATAACTTTTAGAAGGGTAACTTCCGTGATTTTCCATTCTTTCGATATAAAAAATCGATCGTACATTGCGATACCTTTCCACGGAGCAACCTACACACTTTTTCGCTTTCACCCTTTTATTTGCTTCTCTTTTTCACTTTGTCAGGTTTCGCCACCCTCTCGAAACTTCTATACACCGTTTAAATTAGTTTCCGACTTTGATCCCTTCGGAAACTAATTTTTAACGAACGAACGAGCAACCAAAGCATTTGCGAGTACGTACTTTTATTTAAATAAGTATGTAAATTTTTTAATAAAGGGGGACCCGCCTGGACCGTTCAATCGTTCGCTAAAGAAGGATTCCTCGGGGGGAATTAGAAAGTCGATTATTTTTTCGGTGAGCCGTGCCGAAAGAAAAATTCGATTTTCTTCTTGCTCGCGTTATAAAAATATCATTTTTATCGTTTCATTTTATCTCCCGTCGTCGATCTTCTTGTCAGCTAGCGTCGCCGTTTTTTCAATCGAGATTCAACGGGAAACACAATCTCGTTAAATTGCGCAAACAAATTTCAATCGGCGATGCGGATTTCGACGGAAACGGGCATTCGATTAAATTTTCCAGAGCGTGTCGCATGTATCCACGTAGGTATGTACATAGACATGCCCCGTGTATCATCGCGTGACAATGATTTCTCCGACCTTAACGCGGTCTCGTTTCGGCCTCGACCTTGGCGTTGACGACTCATCCTTTGTTCGTTGGTCACGTGCCAATAATTCTTCGTCTTGTAAAGAAAGCTAAAAATTTCTTTGCGTTCATAACGATCCTCGGCTGCTATTTGCCGATATTTTCTTTCGAGAAGTAAAAGAAAAACATTTTATAATCACGATACGATAGGTATAGTAATTCTTACGCTGCGCTTGACTTCTTGACATCCGTTCAAAAGCTATTTTGTCATTGTGTTCTTAATCGAGTCGCAGTAAAGCTAAAATTGTTTTCATCCAATGGGCTGCCCTGGTATTGTCGCGAATAAAATAGACTTTTCCGTAGTTTTAATTACAACTAAACTTGTTTGCGACGTCATAGGAAACGTTGTGTCGAGTGAACTTCGGTGCCGCGAACGTCAGTGGCTTCTCGAGAAATTTAATCTCTTGCGCTTTTGTCGGGAAATTTCATTAACTCTCGAAATAAAGAAAACTACGCGTTATCGATGACTTTCTATAAATATATCCACAAATAATCGCGTCCCGTTCCATTTTGTCGAATATAATGCGGATTTTATAAAGAATCTGATATACCTACGTAGTGTTCGTAAAGTCGTATGCGCAAAGGATCCGAGCGAGTGCGAAGTCTTTCATGAAATCGTCCTTATGACATAATACAAAAATTTATTCTCGTTTACGGCTGAATGCATTCTATTGAAAGATTCACCGTGCGCATTTTTAAGAAAGTAATCGCAAAAATCAAAGTTTTCTTTTTCCAGCGGTTGAAAGGACGATATTCAATGGTGTTACATAATGCGGCAACCGTTAAAGATCCCTTCACGATCCTCTCGCATCTTTAAGAAATTTTTCGTCTATTCTCTGACGCGAACGCGTAGATGACGTTTTGTCCCTCGTGATACGATTTCGCGCGAACAAGTGGAGAAATTTTGAAAGAAATCAGATTCGAACGTATCAAAGCGATGATTTTTCTAACGCGATCAACGCCGAGAAAGCGATTCTCCATCGTATAACATCGATCATTCTGTGCAACGGCAACTTTCGTATCGTTTCTCGCTGTTTGTAAATGTCGATCGACCCATCGATCATTGCGGTTACGAAGATTAATGTCGTTTGTTCCGCAACACCTTGTGTTAGCGGTTAAGTAAAAGCATAGTTTCTCTTCTTGACGTACGTACGTATAACGTAAGTACACCTACGAATTGGTCTTAAGCCTATAGCTTTAGGTTACAGTAGAATCTCGATTATCCGAACTAATTGTTCTCATGATGAGTGAATAATTTTGCAATATCTTATTTGTTTTACCATTTCTTGTTATACGATACAAAATGTTGCACAAGAGAGAGAGAGAGAGAGAGAGAGAGAGAGAGAGAGAGAGAGAGAGAGATTATCAAAGATAATCACCTTTCGATTAAACCTACGATGACTGATCTCTAAAAAAAGATGATCACTCAATCTTGGATGCTGTATCTTAATGATAAGTTAAAAAAAAGCAGATTACGAACTCACGAAACAATCGTAATCCCTCCATGATTTTTAACGAATCGTTGACAAGTCTTTTAAAGTCTATATT
>JAIFRP010000022.1:1154020-1175777 GCA_032403825.1 Odynerus spinipes | reverse complement strand
AGAGAGAGAAAAGTTAGGCTTCGCGTGGATAAAAATTCCCAATTCCCGAGCCCTCCTCGCAATTAGTTGCCGGAGGCAACTTGGGATAAGTAACTGCTGTAAAATTAGACTTTCTCTCTCTTCCTCGCTTCTCGTTCCTTTCCGACTATCCGTCCTGTTTTATCATTCGCTTTCCTTCTCGCATACACGATGAGAGGGAAGGAAAAAGAGAGAGGGATAGAGGGAAAACTGTAATCTCTCTCACGCTTGCCATCTGTCGCGGCCAAAAAATATGTTTGCTCCCTCGGTGCCAGACAATCACGCTATCGTTAAATGGCGGAAAATCTTGAGAGCACCGAGGATTCGTAGTACACTGAAATTTTGCTCTCGTACGGTGCCATCTTATCAGGATCTGTCTCTTCGTAGGTAGATTTTTTAAACGTCTCCGCTCGAGCGGAAATGTAACCCTTCATTTATAAAATTAAAGGCAGATATTTTAATAGATATTTTTTTTTAATTAATAAAACTTCAATTAAAAATTAAATTAAAAATTGTCTTCTACAATTTTAAGTTCGGACGCCTAGAAATAATGTATTAATATAAATGTATCGGTACGATCCTTTTGGTACGATTCGGCTAAGTAAATAAAACAAAATGACGACAAGCCGTTAAGAGTCCATATAGAAGTGAAGCTTTATCGAAGGTGAGAAAATAAACCGAGGATGAACGTGGATCGTTCGCAGTGTGGTTTGCCCGTAAGAACGTATTTATCGTTCTCCACGCTGAACCTGCCATATTTATCGATCCTCACCGTCCAAACGAGATTAGCCCTCGTGTTCGGCACCGAATATATAACTTCCTATGAGCCGGACTCTGTATTCCATTAGATTTTCAGCTGCGCGTGAGATCATAACCGATTTCGATAAGGGGAAGGTGTTTTAATTCGATAAAGGGATTTCCGTGGCTCTCGAACACATCGAAAAACGACGTTCGATGTTCCAAATATTCAACGAGCTGTGTTACATAAAAATTAATTACGAAAATTACGTTAACGCTAAAAACGAACGAGAAAGTAAAGAAAGAGGAACGGATTTGTATGTTTACTTATTTAAATCTCGTTCGTTCGTAGAAGCGAAAAGAAACGAGCACGACGTGATTTGTGATAACTTTCCGCTTTTCTTTGTTTGTTTCTTTCTTTCTTTCCTTTTTTTAAATTTATTTTTGCGATAACACGAAGAATACTTCCGCTTTTGGAATCGAGTGTTCCTGGAGGGAAAAAGAGAAACAGAAAGCGAGAAAGCCGTGTTTGGGGGATGGAAGAGAGAGGGGGTTGTTTTATTTCGAAGGAGAAATCAAGCGTAATTTATTTCACTCGAGCGTGGTTGTAACTTGATTTAAGGTGGAAGTCGAGAGAATCGAATCACGAAGGAAAAAGCTAAAGAGAGAAAGAGAGAGAGAGAGAGAGAGAGAGAGAGAGAGAGATGAGTGGAAAGCCCGAGGGAAAGAGAGAAAGAGAGAAAAAGCGAAGGAATTTAAGAGGCCACTGGATCGACCGGAGGTTTATTTTACGCGGCGATGTAAAGTAGCAACTGGAGCGTCAAAGCGTCGTCTTTTTAAGTACGCTTCGATAACGGTATCGTCTTGAAGCAACAACCGATGCTTTAAATGCGCGTGCTACCACATTGCGACGAACGAGAAAATTGCATTAAATGTAGCACGCGATAACGAAGGAAGCGTCCGAAAAACACACATTAAATGTGTTACGCGATAACGGAGGAAGCGTCCGAAAAATACCTTTAATGGTACGGTGAAAAAGACGCTTTTATCTTCATCGAGTGAATATTACCGTTTTCCCTTCATCTTTGCTTGTGGTATTAAACATACTTCCGCGTATGAATCACGTAAAAATACTCATTATGCTTTCGTAATTGCTCCTAGCTCTGATATTATTTTATTCGTAGGTATTAGGGTCGTAACATTAAGAAAGTTCGGTTATATTCAACATTTTTTTTATTTATTAACAAGGTACAGGGTTATATTCAATAAATTATATAATTTCCATTATGATTTATGAAACTTTCTCGAAGGAACGTTTCCATATAGAATCAACAGCATAAACAGATTTTTCGTGCGAAATAAGACCCGTTCTTACGCTCTTGAATCGTTTGGTCTTGTCAAATTGCGTTTTTCGTCGTATCGAGCAGCGAATCCGTCGAAAATAATTTCGATGAGTGGCTTTTCGCGTTCCTTCATCGAAAAGAGCTTCCGAAAGTGTCAGAAGGAGAAAGAGAGAGAGAGACAGAGAGAGGAAGAGGAATCAATCGCTTTTGGAGAGAACTCGGAATCGAAAGCGATCTGCCGGAGGAAGAAAATTCGAAAGAGAAGCTTGCTCGAGCGAAACAACTTTTTTTCCCTTCGCCTCGTTGATGTCGACGTCCGAAAATGTCGAAATTATTTGCGAACTCCGAAGTTGGAAGACTTTCCTCTTCGATGTTTCTTCTTTCTCTGGACTTTTCCCTCCGCCGATCGATCATCTCTTATTGCCACGACTTATTCGGAAGTGTTAAGAATAAAACTCGTCATGAATATTATACTTGTCAATAATCAACTTGTAAACTATTATCGATCGCATGGATTTAAATTTAACTGGGGAATACTTATAACGATATTAAGAATAGTTCATTATAAATTATCATATATATGTTCATGATATATGTTCATCACGGCAAAGGGAAAAAGTGCCTCGGGCCCTTTCCCCTCCCTCTTCTCTCTTTTTTTATACCGTTTTGGCATAAATGGAGACCGTTTGAACTTTTTTTTCTTAACTAGCAATTTAAAGTTTCCCGCAAAAGCTCTTTCACAGAAAGCAAGTTTTCGTCCAAAAATGAAGCGACCCTAAGGTGTAAAAGGGGAGAAAAGCGATTCTGGTATAAATAATGGAGCCAGGTGCTTCTGTTTTCTGTCGACTTACGATCTCTCCTCCCACTGACTTTGTTTCGTAAGTGAAGCATTTCGAGTAAAAGCGACTTAATAAATTGATCATAATTAAGATGCAGAAGAACTTTAACGAACAAAGAACCAACGAACTGACATGCTTTATGGAAATTTGGAGAGAAATTAATAATAATAATAATAATAATAGCAATAGCAGCAGCAGCAGCAGCAGCAACAGCAACAACAACAACGACGATAATAATGTTCGTTCGCTCGAGACCGTTTTAATCGAAGACCGTTCTATACCAAAGCCGTCGCGTACTTAATCGAGGGGGAAGTTAAGCGAAAATCATCGTTCCTGCAGCATGTTTCGAGAAACGAGTTTATATTCATCTCCGACAAAGCACCATCATCACGTTGCAGGTGTCGGCCGAAGAGGAAGGAAGGTACGAGCTCGATTATAATTACAGGTAAACCAAAATTAATAACCGTTCGTTACTTTACCCGTCTCGTCTTCTTTGCAACGAGACTACGCTATGAGAGTTGGAGTTAACCGATCGTAATTGGAAATTAGGTAGCATCGAGAATTCGCTTGCTCTTTACAGGCGACCTATTCCTTCTGTTCCTCAGCGTAGAAGGAGAGAGAGAGAGAGGGAGGGAAAGAGAGAGACAGAGCTTGGCTTCGGGTAGGATCGAAACTTACACTCGACTTAAGTCGCGGGGATTCGTTGTACGTGAAATTAATAGAACGTATACGGCGGAAGTTCTTGTAGTAGCGAATGAGAGCGCGGAAACTCTCGCGGGAAGCCTAAGCATCTTGTATCGACTTATTATCCGTGCTTCGTACCTCAACGAATTTGACGATCTAGTTTAGAGAAGGCGTTCGAAACGTACGTACGTACGTACGTCTTCCCACAGGCTCTCCCTTTCGTTCTTTATCTTTGCATACCTTTTATTGTACGGTTTCTTTCTTCCGCGTACCTTTTTCAGGCGATTTTAAATACTATACTTTCAAAGTAGCGTCGAATTTCCATGAATTCGAACTAGGTAAAACCGGGAATGATATTCGGACTTTGAGGGGGAACTCGAAATTATTTTACAGAGAGAGAACAAGAGAGTCAGAGAGAGAGAGAGAGAGAGAGAAATATATAAATTCTGAGTTTCGTTTCACTAAACCAATTTAATAAATATTTCTCTTGCCACTAGATGTTTGGAACGACAAAATTACGTGCGCGTCGGAGAGAGAGAGAATCGTTGGCGTATCTCATTTCGTGAACATACTCGTACGATATATGTACGAACCAGCCAGTCGGAATTTAAAATATCGAATTTGGCTGGTCACATGGCCGAGACGTCGCAGTAAGTCAGGGGGCTCTCCGTTCGAGCTAATTTGTAGCTTGGCCTGTCGCCCAGCGTTTTACCATGCGTTATCGCATGACCGATACCCGAATAGATTTCGAATTCCGGTTTACCCTATGCATCACGGGAAATTGTAACACCTCGAACTGGGTCATTGTTTATTGTAAAAAAATCGTTTCGATCGTTAGTTCGTTCCTAAATCAGTTCTTTTTAATTTTACGATAAAATGACACCCTCTCTCCCCCTGCCCCTCTCTCACTCTCCCCCTCTCTTCTCTCCATCTCTTTCATCTTATTTGTTCCCTATTATTTTCCCTTTCCTCTGTGTAAATATCGAACGTTCACGAGCACGCGTGACCCCGCGCCGGTATCTCGGCTCATTTTCACGCTATCTTTCTTTTTTATCGCGTACGTGACGAAAAACACATTAGAAAGTAGCAACTCTTCCGGTCTATATACCAGCTTGTGACTCCCTATCCTCGTATTAACCGCTCGTTCGTTGCTAATGAGAGCCTTCGCATCATACCTGAAACGATACCCGGTTTTAAAACTAAACGAGCACGTTCTCTCTCTCTCTCTCTCTCTATCTATCTATCTCTCTCTCTCTCTCTCTCTCTCTTTATCTATCTCTCTCTTTATCTATCTATCTCTTTATCTATCTATCTATCTCTCTATCTATCTCTCTATCTACCTCTCTATCCATCTATCTCTCTTTCATTCTTTCGCGTGCGCGTATTTATTTCCAAGCGAAGCAACAAAAGTGATAAACGATATAACGTGGTTATCGTTAATAAACTTGTCATCGTATACCGCGAGCACTTTCTTAAAGTGAAATAAAATCTAGTAAAACGGCGATTCTCAAAGGGAAAACTGCTTCGGTGGTTATAAACAGTCAAAGGCCGCAAGCTGCGAACGAGAGGAGGAGGGACCGAGGAAGAAGGCTGTCTAAGGTTAGGTGGATCGACTTTTCTGCTGCCTTGATATCCGATAATTCCAAAAGGCAATAAAGTAGGAACCGGCGGAGTTTGCTTCAACGTGGAAACGATTCTTTTTATTAACGCTTTACGAACACCTTTTTATCTATCGTAGACATACGCGTACGAAGTTTCGATCCAGAAAAATCAAACAAGTTCCGTCCGATATGTTAAACTATTCGCAGCTAATGATACATTTGATTTATGGCATATTTAATTTTTACACTGCTAAGCCGATATTATTTTTTTAGAGAAACGACCTCGAGCAAAGCAATATCTAATGGCGATAGAAACCAAAAATGCGTGGTACGAGTTTAGAAAAATGCTCGAAGCTGAGGTATACACAATAGACTCTCATAATATATAACGCGAGTTCCGACAACGCGAATTCCTATAAAGCGCCAAAGATATTGCGTCGACTGTTTTCAGATAACGCGATTTCTTGTAGCATACAACGCGCCATACAAATATTTATTTATATTATTTATATTATTCGTGTTATTTAATTTATTTAATTTTATCATTCATACTATTCGTGTTACATAAAGAAAATTCTCATATAGCATGATTTGTTATAACGCGTAACACATTAACCGCGCTATACTATAGAAGTCTACTGTAATATACACGTACCGGCAAAGTATATGATTCCTAAAATCATTAGGCATTGTATGAAATGAATTATATTATATACATTTCCTAGGCGTTCTATAGAATTTGGTAATACATACATAATGATGGCTATATACCCAAGAGAAATTCAGTCGGAGTATTTATTAAAAGAGCGTGCGTCGCGAGTATTCTCGAGAATCTCGATCGTTAGGTCTTCCCTTGATCCCATCTAATCCCATCCCTCCCGCGCTTCTTATTCGCCGTCGAGTTCAGACGACAATAGTCGTGGTAATTTCACTGGTAGATTTGCCATCGGATCACGTTGCCATACTATCGAGAGCGTTCCGAGGAAAGGGAGCATTCGCGAGTCTTCCTGCTTCCCTTTCTTACTCGCCCTTCAAAAGGTCCAAGGACACCAATCTGACTCTTCCACTCCTTCCTTCGTCTATCCTCCTCCCACGCAGAAAGATTTGCTCCGGTTTAAATGCAAATCCAACCTTAAATCCATCGCTCGCGCGCATTTACGATCATTTCGACGATAGGATTTCGCGATACGAATCCTTTTCGTCCCTTTTTGTTTAACGTTACTTCATTCTACTCTTCCATCGTGCTTTTTATTCTTACCCCGACGAGTCCGTCCCTATTTTTATTCGTTCATTCACGTAGGCAGAACATAGAGAGAGACAGAGAGAGAGAGAGAGAGAGAGAGAGAGTCGTCGACGTCGATGTAGGCTGGTAATATATATTTCAAGTTAAGTATGATATTATCGACGCGAATTTATGTCGAGCGATAAAACGAACGGTATTGTTATATAATTACGTCGTGGTCACTCGTCTCTATTTACGAGCTTAAAGGATCGATATTTCATAATAATTATAGAAAGATTAATTATACGTCGGCCGCAACATTTATCCCACTCCCCTTGTCCGCTACTGTATTAACTTACAAACAGCTCTCCGGGTGTAAATACGTTGTGAATAATTTTATTAATGCCGTAATTGCTGCACGCTGCCGCCGCCGTTACGTATCGTAACGAACTTTTCTCGTCTCATATATGTATATATTACAGGTATAATGCGGCGGTAATAAGAACACAAGAGAATGTATAAAATTGTTAAAATAATGCCTGTGTCGAGAGTAAAAATTAATTAGGATTTATAACGCGTTCGTGGATATTCTTAGGCTGGGTATGAGCTGTCAAGTAGTACGTGTCCATTTTGATCAGACGCAATCACGATGTTCTCTTGGTGCTTATTATCTTTAATTAATTCAACGAAGTATGTTCACTATGTTAAACAAATGATTAATTAGCGACTATAATCGTAGTTTCGAGGCATTCTTCTTTTTGATAATAATTATTCACCGTACGCTAATCAAATAATACTTTAATAGCGTATGAGTTACCTAAAATTGGCATTTTATCTTTCGTAACGAACAGTACTTCGTTACGTTGGTAATACTATTATTTCTCGTACATTAGTCTCGAACAAACGCTGAGCGTCTAACTCAGTACAAAACATTGAATTAAACCAAGCCGGTTGGTCTGCGAACCACCGACGCAGCGTATGATCTACTGTATTTCTATTTCTCTTTATTTTCAGGTACACAATGAATTCTATTTGTAAAACAATTTTCATCAGCACCTCCATGCTTACTTTTCCCGCTGCCTCGAGTTCGACATTGCTTCTTTTTTTTTTTTAATATTATAAACGCTTCGAACTGGGCTTACGACGTTCCGTTCAATATTTCAGAAAAAGAACCCTCCGTTTATCTTTCTTTCACGCATGATTTCATCCTTTAAATTTACAGAACGCGAAGGAAGCCGCACCGTCTAGTTCATTCGAACTTTTTCTCACGGCGATCACGGAAATATACAACGCGTATAAGTCTCGACGGCGTTGCACGTAAGTATTACGATAAATAACGTGCTTTTTTGCGATTTATTGCGCGATACGTTCGGTGAAAATCGTTTCTTCTTCTAATGGTTCGAGATCGACGCGTAAAATCTCGAAGCTCGGAAATTAAACGGGTTACGTTCGAGGGAATTACCGTCTAGCCTTTTTCTCCGTTCTCCGAACGATACGGACGATACAAAGAACAAAGAACGTAAACTCTGTATCCATCGTAAATTAAAATAATGAAAAAATTTCTAATCCGATTTTCTTTCCGTATTTCACGTTTATTTTCCTATTTTCACATTTGCGTTACCGTGTTTCACGTTATTTTCTTTAAATCGTAACCAATCCTTTGTAGTATGATTCCTCATAGGTCCTTAAGATCCTTGGAGAAGGTGGGGATGATGTAGGTAGGTACTATATATGATAGTATGTATTATGGTGGGCTCATTTGCTATGTTCGTACATAGTTATTATTATTCGTTATACACGTTCCTCGTCCCATTCGCTCTTGAGACTTTGCGCCGGCTACTTCTTACCGACCCAGGTAATATCTTGTATTATTTTTATATTATTTCTTTGCTTATTTTAACCAGTGCGACGATCTCTGGATCGAAATTTCATATTAAGAGTTTATACGCTAAATCTACGCCAAATTATAATAAATAAGAAGAATAGTATCGGCAGGTAAAATTGTTCTTCCGTTACACCTTTCTTTACGCGGCAAAAGAAAAATCCTATCGCTTGACAGTTCCTGACAAATCAAACGATACGCGAAGGCGTTTGAATTCTCAGCTCGTCGAATATTGAATTCCTTAAGTTTACGTTAAACGTTCGTAAGTTCTTTCGAAGTATCCCGAGAATTCTTAATTTTCGACTTATGATGAACCGTGGAATAAAGATGCACGACGATATTTTCAGGTCGGTTGTTTTCTTCGCGAAGACCTGGAATCTCGGAGGACGAACGGAATGCGAATAATTTCGAAGTAAGTAAGAAGAGAGGAGGAGGAGCAGCAGAAAAAGAAGACGAAGAAAAAAAAGGAGAGGCGGACGACTTTGCTCTTATGTGGGATAACGAAAGATTCCGAACGGGTCGACCAATAGAATGTCACGTACGATTTTACCCATTTTTGAGATACCATGCAAATAGCGAATACAAATATTTTTCTTTTCCCGTTTATGCTACCTCAGTAGCAAACAAATTATTTTATAAACAAAAAAAATATCGATAAAATACATATTTCGATCGATCAATCTAAATATCGAGTATCGTTCTCGAAAGGCCGTGTCGAGATACGCGGATGAATCGATTTAGGTAGGTTACGTCGTATTTACAGTGATGGAGAGGAAACGATATCCGTTTTACGTCGTCGAACCGATGTCGATTCACGTACACGCGTCAATATGCAACGTCACGTCTTCTAATCCAATGACTAAGCCGATGTCCGAATATAATCCTATATTTAAAGCATCCTTCGCGCTAGCTACACCGACTGAATCGCGTTAGCGAGTTAAATGATGACGGATCATCAGCCGGTTGAGGCTTGTGTTAGTTATCGGCTTTTTTACGCGTTAAACGATGATGAAATTTTGTAATAAGTCTAATTCTAATTTAGTGAGAACATTTCTAATAAATCTTTGCACTCGAGGGTTTCGAAGTGGAGCCATTAAAAATTTGTCTTCAAATTCGATGGTTTCATTATGGAGTTATTATTAATTAAACAAATTTAGTTTGCCATTTCTTAATACGTTGAGTGCTGAGCCAATTTTGCATAATTATATATATATTCTTTTAATATTATTTATAATTCTCTTACAATAAAAATACATTACACAGAAATTATTATTTTTACAATTGTTTGTTTACATTCTCGTAGGTACGTGTTAAGGAATAAAATTTATGAACATTTCAAACACAATCTGCAAAATCAAGTGTCAGTCATCGGTGACCGATACTCGATGATATTTAACGTGTTAAAAGAATAAGTGATAATTATGTTATATGTTAACATTTCTTTGCATTTAAATAATAATGGCTCCAAATGTTTTCTTTGTTAGAGTGCACCAGGTGGTACTGGTGGCATATTCCAGAAAGAGAGATGTAGAAAATTCATTATTATTATTAATATTAAGGACGTACACTCTTTATTAAAACTAATGATAAGTTCCTGTGCAGCAGGTGGTACTTTTGAATTATCCAAGAAAGAGAGATAGAAGTTTTAATAAAATTAAGAGAACTGATTGATCGTCGCGTCAGGGAGTCACGGTTTGCCGGAGATCCGATCAGAGGAATAGTAGAAAGTAGGAAAAATGTGCTTCCGCGAGATAGTTATTCTCGATCGAGTGCAGGACCATCCACGGTATAATAAATGTATGTAGGTCGACAAAGCTTCTGATTTATGGAGCCAAATTTTCTGGAAAGTGGAAAAATCGCGTCGGTAGATGTGTCAGGTGTTACTCGTAAAATTTCTACGGTATTCGGCGAAAACGATATCGCCATAAACCAGTGATTCTCAACTTTTTGTTTACGCGTAAATATTAACAGTTTATCTACCGCGATCCGAACAATCGGATTTCTGACGCCAGCGCTTAACGCCGTTCCGTTCGTTAACTTTAATGAAAATGAAAGTCGAAGAGGATATGAAACTCCTTTCGAGATCGATCGCGAATTCGACGGTAAGAACGAAGTAAGAAGATTTGGTTAACGAGATGGGAAGAGTCAAGCCGTAAATTATTTTTTTATAGCTTTTCGGATTAACGCGAAATCGTAAATTCGTAGACGGTCTTTTAAACAGGACCGAGGGAGTTTTACGATAGCTAAATCATATTTTAGACGTAGAGGGAGAAGAACGAGAGGGAAATAACGAAAGACGGACGAGAAGTCACGGTTGCGAAACAAAAGACAAGGAAAGAGAGAAGAGAAGGCGAACACTTCGCTTGCGAAATGTCTCCATTTCCACCTCCTTTAGTTCCGTTTAACCTCGATCGAAATGGAGCATCGAAGGAATTACGAGACGACCAGTCCGAAACGATACACTTCGTCGCTAAATTTTCGCACATTCGATTTAAGTTACGATCGGTTATTTTCCTAGGAACGGACAATTATTATCTCTCGTGCGAGTACCGAGCTTTCTATATTTTTCAGATTTTATTCGTTAATACGATCGAACTATAAAACGGTGCCACGATCAAACGATCGAACGGTCAATTCGCTGAAGAAGCTTTTAATTGACGTCAGTTTTGCTTTTTTACCATAGGTGATCCGATGACCGTCGCTAAAATGACAAAATGAGAATCACGTTTGTTCGATAGATCGAAACAGTCATCTGCTCGTTCGTATATTAAATATATTAAAATCATAATAATATTAAAATTAATTATTAAAAATTAATTAATAAAATAAAATAAAATCATAATATTAAAATCAAAATCATATATTAATATTTTTGGCACACAATCATATGCTTTTTGAGACGTGGGGATGGAAATTTCTCCTCCCGATGTGAATTTGCATAAGTCGCTATTATCGACTGCCGGAGTACGTCCACGAAATGAATACAAATTTCATGCGACTTTATCTCTTATTTTTTTCTTTTTACAGTTCTCTGAGAAGAAACATCTCTCCGACATTTCTTTTATACGCTCCGACATTGTTGAAAGGAGAGCCGAGACTTAAACCGAGATTAAGTCAGACAGTTTGGCAACCGCACAGAAATCGTCTTGTTACTTCCGATATGGCGCATCGTCATCGTGCGGATGACATTCAAATGGCATGTTTGAAGAAAAATCGGGCTAATCTCGAGCCGCATCCCAAATACCTCATTTTAACTCTGGTATTCGCATGCTTGCACGAAAAATCCGTTCTCTTTTTTACTTTTGTCACGTCTACGTCGGTCGCGTGGCTGGGCTGAAAAAATACAGTAGAACCTCGATTATTTATCGGAGCACCTATTATCTGAACGTTGTCTCTTTCCCATTAGTTAAATTATGATATTTGTCTCTCGCGTGTTAAAAAAGTTTCGGACATGTCGCTACAAAATGATGTTCTTAACATCGGTCACGTTTCCTGAAAAAATATGTTCTTCTTGATTCCCATACGTCTCTGTGTTTCTTCTCGTTTAAAGTTCTCGACAAAACGATGCATTACGTTCAGGCAGAGCGCCAAGACTCCTCGGCTCTATTTTTTCTCTCTTTTTTCCTCCCTCCCGCCATTAAGAAAGCATCGTTCGGATAAGGGTAGCGACGGTTTTAAATCAACGAAGTCTACCCCTCTTCTGCTTTCCATTTTACTAACAATAAGCTGAGGAGAGAGTAGGATAAATCTCGCTCGTTCATTTAACCGAGTCACCGAGCGCGATCCATCTTCCACTTTGAAAATCTTCGTCGATTTCAAAGTGCTCTGTCATTTGTTATTACACTCGGAAACAATGTCACCAAGATCGACGTTCTCTCGTGATCTTTCGACCGTTATTATCTCGACGGTGCACAGGCTTCAAATTTTTTCTATTTTAACGCATTTGTGACCGGTAATGAAGTAGTCGTACGTCATCTCAAATTCTTTAGCTCAATAACGTAGTCATACGTCATTTTATAATTGACGTTACTAGTAGGTAAAGACCAGAAATCAGTTCTATCGAGTATCGTAAGAAAGTCGGTATATTTCATGCCGTCGTTTGGTAGATCAAGGCGGGGGATTTAAAAAAAGTTTGCAAGGACACGGTAGCTAGGAAAAAAATTATCATACTCTCGGAAGGATAATAGGACAGTTGGATGGGTATAGTCGAGTCGTGACGGTAAGTGCATCCTTGGAATTTTCATTACCGCCTAACGTTTGCACAGAGCTATTTTCCTCAAGGATACGGTTGAGGATAAATGAAATCCCGAAGAACGAAAATGCGCTTTGGTGTTTTGTAAATCCCCTTTTGTCCACCCTTCCGTGATCCTGCTTACGATTATGTTTCCTCGCTGGGAAATCACGCGCCGATGAGAATCGTCTCCTGTTATTTTTACGTATGGGAAAAAGTAAAAAAGAATTTTCAAGACATGCGTCGTAAATTATATTTGTATTTAATCCTGGTTATTTTCTTTAAAGGAAACGAAGTTAGCGAAAGAAAAGAATGATCGAGAAGCTGATTAGACGAAACTTTTTGAAAAAATAAGAAGCGTGTGCCTATGCGAGTAGCTACATCATTTCCTTATTATCTCGAAATTTTTTCCAGAGAGCTTATGAAAAAATGTTCGCGAGAATATTTTACGGTAGCGATTCGCAAAACACGAAGCACACCTAAATATTTAATATATCGGGAGCTTTTCGCTGCTTGGAAAATAGCTACTCGAGTGTGCATGAAAATCGATGTTGACTCGTCGCCATCATCGTCAAGCCTTTCAATTCTCTCGGTATTATTCGGACGTTTTCTCTTCGACGACGTCGTCAGCTGCTGTTGGCATTCTCGTTGATGAAGCAGCAGGACACGTTACACTTTCGGTGCTCTCTATCGGCAGCAATATCTCAAGCATACTAAACAAAACGGGAGAGAGAAAGAGAAAGAGGAAAAAATAAAATAGAATTATTACTCAAAATACACACACACACACACACAGAACAGATAGGTTTTAATAAATATTTCCAACGGGATTTTCAATAAATTCTCTTGATTGCACCTTCGGGCGAATAAAAACATTTTCGTTGGTTCATTTTTTTCCAGAAATTCTTTAGAAATAAAACATACGCTTTCTTTCGTTCCTGCGTACAGAAATAATTTATTAAGAAACAACGAATGAGCTTACTTCATTAAGGAACAAAGAAGCACGGATAAAGGAGTTCGTGCTGATGGCATTGTCCGTAAATAATACAAATGCTTTTAGTGATTTGTAAGGGTCATCGAAAAGCTTGGTCGTGATCCAAGGAGGGTCGAGCTAAGGGAGGCACGTCTATGGGAAGAACACGATGCTAATATACACACGCTCGGAAGGGAAAACTGAAGGACAAACTTTTTTACCACTCGGACAGACTTTTAATTTTCTCGAAGTGGAACTTTAAGATGCTGCGTGAGAAGTCTTTCTATCTCGTGTCAACCCTAGCAAACTAAACTTAAATCGGTTTTACTCTGTAATTATTCATTCGACTCGTAGACTACGAATTAAAAGCATGTATATTTTTATATTTCCTTTATTTATTTTAAACGAATTAGCACATCTTAAGAAATGTATTATAATGTTGACCATTAAACGAATGTTTAGTTATCTAGGGTTAAATGAGAAGAAAAGTAATTATAATCGATGAACGAAAATTGTAGTCTGACCAGAAATGACTACGATCACTGCGATTCTATTCTTCCTGCTCGAGTGTAATATCTTTAACGCACTTTCTTTCTTTCGAAATTCATCTATTAAGTGATAAGTACAATCGTTTCATTTCATATCGCACGGGATGGAACGATAGCTAAGAAAGGTAATAGATGTTTTATTCGAGTCGAGTGATAACGATGAATTTTCGGAAAAATGATGTATCGCCCGAGAATGGAATATTTTTGGCCAGTCACGTTATCTATCGTAGGCTATTCAACGCGTCAAATGGAGAAGGAAGAGAAGAAACAGAGAAACCAGTCGAGCGGCTTTTAATCGACCTGAAATTCTCCTCCCTGCTGTGACTCTGCACATCCGAAATACTATCGTTAATCAAAGCGCGCGTTCCTACGATTTCTTACGATTGTTTCTGCAATCGAGAAGAAAGTAAAATGAAAAGAAAAAAAAATGACAAAGCTCGACCTCGAATTAAGCTAAAATTAAATCGCGAATACCTACGATATTATTGCGCGAAGAAAGAAGTAATTACGGCGAATACAAGGGGAAGAATTGTTGTGCTCATTTCGCATGTAATATCTACAAGCATGCTTTCTCTCGAGGAAAAAGGGAAGAAACGAAGGATATACTTTAACGCAGTTTTAATAACGATATTCTCTTCTTTAACAAAGTTCTGACACATTTGATGAACGAACTATTTACTTATTAGTCGGAAAAATAATTGGGTTCCGGCAGTTTCAACTCGCATAACGACTGGGTCGTCTCATAATTTCGTGTTTCGGGGAACTTATTGTTAGTAAAACAATTCCGAAGGATTTCGTTTCGCGTTAACATTTTCCTCGACTAATTCATTGAGAAGATGAACCAATGATGATGTTAAATTATGTATAGCATGCTACTCGACGAAGAAACAATTTGTCTCTCTCTATATCTAACAACTCCGAGAGTTTTGAACTTCTCCAGTTCCTCTGTCTCGTGCTAAGCTTAATAACGAATACCGCAAGTAAAACTCTAATACTCTCTCATTGTTCTGGTAAATGCTGGCTGGGTAGTCGAAGTTGGAGAACAACCGGGCATGTTCTGAAAAGTATGCGTGTGTCTATGTATATGTATAAACATACACCTATATGTACACCAAACTCTGCGTAGGGACATTTATGAAACATACAAGGCAGTACCATTTATTTGAGCCAGGATACAAGTTCCAAGACTTCTTCGACAGCTCGAGGAAAGTCATGCTTCACTTCAACGTTGGACGTTGGAACTTTGCTCCGCCGAGGCTATCGATGCCAGTTCCCGGCATCGGCCAGTTACCGTTACCTACAGTAGTAATATACAGCGAGAGATGGCCGGATCAGTGGACATTGCGATACGCAAAATTGACGATTCACTCAGGGATGATATTCGCGCGAAAGCGTCGAGAGCTTATTATCCCAACGAAAATGTTTTCTATAAAATAAGAGGGAACCGTAACCGTAGGTGTAACTTTTTGCGTGGAAAGGTTTATAGGTCTAGGTTTATGGTCGTGGTTATAGGCGCCGGTTTATTGATTACAGCTTTATGGCTTCGGGTATTAAACTATATTTCCGTGTCTCTCTCTCTCTCTCTCTCTTTCTCTCTCTCTCTCTCTCTCGTCCCGACCGCTGTAGATTTTTCGTTTATGGGAAAGTTTCCGATGTATTAATCCTTTGCGAGAACGATCGATTTATCTCAGCAAATTGTTTCGAAGAAAGAACTCGTCATATTTATATAACTTCGACACGAGTTTTTACGTCCCTGGATGATTTACGTCACAACCGTCCGTGGTGAACTGAAAGGAACGTAACTTCGTGGATTTAAAAGTTTGACCATTCGGGAAGATGGCAAAGTCACTTTCGGATTTACACCTCTATGCACTTCCGTAAATTATTACCGAACTTCCCGGTGCTTTCGTCGCAGCTTTCTTTCTGTTTTGTCGCGTGGTTTATTCCCGCGGTCTTGATAACTTTAAAGCAACTCTCGTTCCCTCGCGGACCCTTTTCACACGAGGGATAATTTATTGGATTTTTTAGCGGATGACAGGGAAAGCGTCCTTCCGAGATATATATGAAGTACATCGTCGGGTTAAGTAATCCTTCGTACTTCTCTCTCTCTCTCTCTCTCTCTCTCTCTTTTTTATCGTTCGAATCTCGATGGATCGAACGCACGAGTACCTACAAATATTTGTCCTATAATAAAAAGTGCTTTCGATAAAGATTAGATTGTCTTGATCTAGAGAGTCTAAGAGGGATAATAGATATAATGATAACGCATCTGTCGTCGCATCCATATCAATCTTACTAAAATCTAACATCTAACACCCTCTATATATTACTAAAGGCCGATGCTTGTCAAAGGGATCTCGGATTACAGGGGTCGGTAATCTGGATAGATTGACTGACCAAGTGCATGGACCGTTTCGTAGTCGATAAATATTCAGTAAATTGTTTGTTCATCGTGCAACCTCGCTTCGTCATTTTTATAATACTTTTAGGTGCATTAGACTCCCGTTCAACGCGGTACGTGGCGAGGATTGTTTTATTTTTGTAGTGTATAAAAAAGATGATTTTTGAAATTAAATTCTATTTTTTTAAGCGAATTCACATAATATCGCATTTTTAGTCCAACGATGCTATACGAGAATCTACTGTATGCTCTTTATAATTTTATCGTAAAGACTTTTTTCCATCTCTTAACGAGTAACACCGTACCTTTGCGATTAAAATGCACGGCAAAATTTTTACATAAGAATTCACAAAAATAAAAAGGTTAATTAAAAATGTTTCACTGCTCGTATAACTTCTACCTTTTGAGATCCCTTTGATTTATTAAAAGCTGGTATTTTGATGTTTACAACCCATTTAAATGCCGCCCTCCGTATATCCAACGTATTTCACGTAAACCAGCTTGAGCAACGCAAGAAGTTCTTTGATAACGGCGTATTGCGATCGATAACTAACTCGCTCTGTCAAGAATCCGTCATTGTACTGTCGTTAATTAGATTCACGGCCGGTATGTGTGCGTGTTTCCGTGTGCGCCGTTTCGTAGCTCTTCAGTTTATATTAAAGCGATTATTAATTGAGTTTACGCCTAGCGCGAGCTTTATACGTAATATAATATTTCATTGAACGTTACATACTCTGTCTTCGTATAATTATTTATTAAATTATGTAAGTAATGGCGTGCAGATAGTGTCGTAATTCGATTAGGAACTCCTTTGTCTGGCCAGAGCTATGGATACACTACTTACAGTATGAGAAATCGTACACGCCAACTTACGTGTATTTCTTTTACATGGGGTTGTCTGGAAAATTCGTGCCGATTTTTAAGGAAAATTCAAAGAAAGAAATTAACTTATTTGAAGAGTAAAGATCGACTTATTTACAAAATACTATGTCAAATAGATTAAATATGTGCAGCAAGCCAATGCACCTTTTTTAGTATCGATATTCACGTACCGATATGGTTTTATATGTATCTATGTATGTATATGGAGAATCGGTACGAACTTACCGGAGAGAGCCTGATACAATTATACGCTCGCATGTTTTTTTCATATTACATCATTATCTTGTAAGCCCTCATTAATTCGTATACGCATTTTCTCCGGGTGCATATATGTTTCATAAAATAAACAGCCGTATTCAGAAGAATATTCCTAAGCATAAAAAGGTAGTGTGGCAAAAACGTAATACTAGCTTCCTTGGTTTTAAAACTACATATATCTCTAAAAGCGAAACGTATTACGGGAAAAGGAAAGGTACGGGACGGGCATCGTTTACGAGGAATGGCGCGAGAGTGTATAAGTGTACATATTGTATAAATATGTATCTACACATATATACTATATGTATCACGTAGACGTATATACATACATACATATGAGTCTAGTAACATGCTTTTCAAAATTGCTATATCCGGTATAATTTACGAGCGTCTCTTCGTTCCATCCCCCAACGCGCGCATATTTCCATGACAATAATACGACGATGGCCTATTAATTTCCCAGAGCTACGCTTCTAATCCGTTTCCACCTTTCGAAAATATACTTTCCGTGTCTCGCTTGGGAAACACTTTTCCATCGCAGCACGCCACCTAAGCGTGTTTCCTTCGTGTCTCCTCTTCTTTCTTTCTTTCTTTCTTTCTTTACTATATTTCCGGTCTCTCTCTCTCTCTCCCTCCTTCCTTCCTTCCTTCCTCTCTCTGGACCCTCGTTCATCGCCAATGAGTACGTAAACGCGAGGGTTGAAGGAGACGTCGTTACAAATATACGTAGGGTGAGAAAGAAAAAGTGGTGGAAGAGAGAAGAGGAGCCGATGGGTGGAAGAGTTTGTACGATTTTCCACAAAGGAGTTCGATGATTGGGAAAGTACGAGAAGAAAAAAAGAAAAGATGGGGAACGTTTCACGGATACCTTGCATCAACTTTCCCCTTTCTTAGGTCATCGTCCTAACCGAAAATCGATACTTTTGTTGTAAGACGGATTTATTGTACAGTAGATCCCCGTATAGCAGTTATAGAAAATTGAAAGAAAATCGAGGAAACCTCACACACGACGACAGTATACGGTGAGAATGTTTCATTTTTATATTGCATACAAAAAAAGAATTTCAATCAGTATTGAAAAAACAAACGGCTTGAGAAATACGATCGCGTAAAAGAAATATTGCAGAGGACATAGTGTGAAATTAAAAAACAGTCTTGGTTTCAAGATATTTGATATCACGTGAAACAGACCGACGTGACCACTGCTGGTCGACTCGGTGGAAAATATGTCGGTCTCTAGAGATTGTCTTCCGGGTAGAAGCCGGTCTCGAATAGGATAATCGACCATCGACGAAATTCATGGATCTCGCAAGAAATTTTCTTCTTTTTTTAATTATAATTTTATACTCTTCGTATTTCCAAGATAAAGTTTACTCGACGGAAGATCGAGCGAGAGCAAGAAAAAGAGAAGCAATGCATGGATCTATTCGATCGAGCATCCGGAGTCTGCTTCCCATACGCGTATGTATATACAGGGTGGTCCAGTAACTATCAGCACCTTTAATATCTTCGAAACTATAGGTGTGTCAGAAAAAATTTGTCCAATAAATAAAAAATCAAAAAATCGTTACCATCATCCGATAACCCTTTCCATACCACGTGAATTCCGTTGGACCAATTTTTTTCTGGCACCTATAGTTTCGAAGATGTTAAAGATGCTAATAATTACTAGACCGCCCTGTAGATAAATAGTATACGTACATAGTGAAACAGGCCTATCTTATTTATGAAACCCGATGCTCTCGTACCGATCGACCGGTATAGAGGTCACCGTAAGGGAAAAATCTCGTCTCGGTGATATATTACGCAATTATGATCTTGATTTACTCGCTACACGAACTGCTACTCGCTTCGAGGTTTCGTTCACATAGCTGCAGGGCGACAATCGAACGGCGAAAGAGGATGTTTCCTTTTCTTGGATTAACGCGGATCCGATTATTTTCTCTATCAACTTCTCCGAGTAAGCTCTCGTTCGCTGTATCCAGCAGATATGGTAGCGATATCACCGCCGTTAAACTTCGATAAATCGATTTACACGCCAATGGAACATACTCGAATTTAAGCGCGGTGATGACTACCGTATAATTTAACGCGTGTGTAAGTGTAGTACGCGTGTCGGGTAAGAGACACGATCGAGAGAATTTTCTTTCTATTCTCTCTTCGTTTTTTTTTTGCCAGGCCGTTTTCAATTCCCCCTAGAATGCTATCATTTATTTTTTGCACCTTTGCCAGGCACGAATCAAGTAGTAAAAAATGGTCGAGCGCTTCGTACCATTTGTTCTTTATTTTACTGATGAAGAATCGAGAGAAAGGGGAAAGTTATCGGTTTTTTTTGCAGGCATATTATTTATGTAAAAGAGGGTGATTTATTTATTTATTGAGCTATTTAGTGCAGGGACAAACCCTTTGGTATAAAAATGAAAAATCGGGGGAAAAAGAAAAGCAGATTTACGGAACAATAAAATACGCGTTAGAAAGTAGAAGGAATCAGTAAAAGTTCAATATACAAAAGAGGGTAATTCTTAAAAGTTGGCACATGCTAAAGAGATTAAGTTTGTTAAGTATAAATTCATACTTATGATAGTAAATTCACAAAACATGACCACTATGCCAAGTCTTAAAAATTTATTCCAAATTTACTCTTTTATTTATACTCTTATTTATTATAATTTTTTATAGATCATTGGAAGAGCATTAAGGATAAAAAATGTCGCTCATTATTTCGATTCGACAAAAGTCTCTGAATATTATTCCCGATGAGCTCGATCTACGATATTTGCCTTGTAAATTATAGCCGTCACCCTGTCAAAGTTTACTCCCGATGATAAGCGAAGCGTACACCTTCGTAAACGATCGAACGTACGCTCGGTGTGCGTATCGATCATCGACCTGTACTTAATGAAATTGTCGAAGGATCGTTAATTAATTCGCAAGCTCTCGCTTGTCGTCGGCGATGCGCACGCGTGTACATCCCTTATGAATTTTCGGGATTGACATAATTTGGAAAATGTTGATCTTTGATAACGACGATCCAACAAGTTTCTCATTGTCGCTGTTGACCGGATTTCGTTCCGGTGGTATCAAATTTTACTCGATGAAAATTTCAACGATCGTCGGAACTCGCAATTTCCTTTAACGATAGCGATTATCGTAGCCAAAGAAAGCAGCGGCTTAGATCGCCGTATTTCGCTCGGATTTAGCCGCGTATTCGAGAAGCAGCCAAGCTAGCTAGCTAGCCAGTCGGCCGCCTAGCTTCCTCGGTTGGCTTTAATTTCTTCCCTCCGGTCTACGTTTACTTTGCTATCTATGATGTTGACCTTATTAACCGAACACGAAGTACTTCCAGGCCCATGTTCCAGCAAATTACATTCTCGGCTTCCTTTCGTATACTCAGCGACGGCCTTGTCCCGCGCTCTTTTCTCACTTTCTCGGAATTCCGAGATACCTCCTCGACTTTGTAGAGCGAGCGAGAAAAGAAGGAAGACAGTGGGAGAGGGAGGAAAAAAGGAACGATCCGAAATAGGATCTCCCTCTTGTTTGTTAAATTTAAGAGCGAGAGTGTGAAAGTTGAAGGAAAGGAAAGAAAAGAAAAAAAAGAAGAGAAAAAAAAGGAGAAAGACGAGAAAGGAAATTCATTCGAAGACTCGCCGGATATTCCTCGCGAAAACGACACGCTCGCGTTTTTCCCCTCTCGCTTCCCCTCTTTTTTTCGCTCAGCATCGCCGCGGGTGGTCTCCCCTTTGTTTAAGAAAACACTCGATCGATATTTGCTGAACGCTCGTGCCAATTCCCAGCACGTGGCTCATCGAAACTTTCCTCCTCCTTCGTCGCTGCCGCGTTGCTCTTGTTATCCTACAAAGTTTTCTCTCTCGGTAAGCAACACGAGAACGAGATGCACAACGATTACGTACATATCCCCGAGAATCTGCCGGTAACGTTTGCGATAAGCACGTACGCGATCGAATTTCTACGGTTTCACGAGCAAACGCAACTTTTCTCGAACGGATGTTACGTAGTGTTGTATCATTTTCACGTACGAATATCACGTTCGTGAAGTTAGCATATATAGAAAATTTAATAATAGTACTGACTCGTGCTAGGCTTGGGCATTTTTTTCCGTCGCAAATGAACTTTTTT
>JAIFRP010000022.1:1126258-1143810 GCA_032403825.1 Odynerus spinipes | reverse complement strand
AGAGCCGAAGATAAAAAGTTCAAAGGCGGGAAGATAAGAAAAAAAAAAGACGAGCACCGTGTCTCTGTTTTTTTCTAAAAGAAAGATAAAGATACATATACGTTAAGTAAGCGAAACGGACCAAGAGAGAAAGAGCAAGAGAGAAAGAGAGATACATATATAGTATTACTCTTCTTGGGTTGCAATAATCGTTAGAAGGCCAGCGTTCTTTTCTGTAAGGCACAAGAACGTATAAAACAGAAAGAGAGCGAGAGCGAGAGCGAGGAGAGTGCAACTGTGGCCGGAGAGCGGATGTCTCTTTCTCTCTCTTCCTATCTCACTCCGTCTCGAGCACGTATATCGTAGTAGTAGCCGGCGTGTCAGTCGATTGACCGATCGTCGCTCGGCTCGGATCGTTCGGTGCCGCGACTACGGGGGGCTCCACGCGCCCGTAAGTCCTCCTGAGAAGGTTGGATCCTAATTCATCGCGACGATTCATCGATCATTTTCGTCGTCGACGAGTGGCTATAGGAGAGAGTGAAAAAAAAAGAGAGTGAAAAAGAGAAATCGTGCGTGTGAGAGGGGAAAAAAAAGAAGAAACGAAGAAAAAGGAAGATGGGGAACGGAATTCTTCTCGTTTTGGCGGCCGTCGCGGCTTTAGGCAACGCAGCCTCCATTGGTTGCAGCACTCAAGCCAAGGCCACGGATCTCTGCGATAGGTAAGCGAAAGGAGAGCAAGAAGGGCTCTCGATTATTCAGATTTATAACTACTCCTCGTCGTTTACGCGGTATGTATTATAAAAAGATAACGGAGAAGGTAATAATCCCTGTTTACGTTATAGATCGAACGTCTTCGTTCTTCTCGCGCGGTCGGATTTGAAAAAGAGCGCGAAGGCGAACCGCGAAAGGTCATATTTTATTGAAAGATGCGTTTAATATGTTTTGTTCCGTGCGACTGCGAGATAGAACTCGAATTACGTGCACCGTTTCTTTGTGATGCCATGCAGCTGTTTGAGTTTGTCTCCGCGATAAAAGTCGAGCGGTGTAAGTGTGCGCGTTGGAGTGACCATTAAAAAAAAAGTGCATATGCTAATGTGCTGTCGCCAGTACGTATGAATATTTAAAATGTGGAATACTATAGAGGCTCGATCGTCGATCGAGCATAAATTCAAAGAATCAATATTATGTTTCCTCGTCCTTACATAATTAGACGTTTTAAAACAGTTTTGGAGTAAAAATGCCATTTCTTCTCGCGACTACGTGAAAGTATTTTTAGAATATTTTGCATATCCACCAAAACATCGTGTAAGAAAGTGATGTCCCATTTCGATAGAAAAACAAAAGCAACATCGCCCCACTGTCGAATTGAGTAACCTCCTCCTTTTCGAAGTCGGTTAATAACGCAAACGGGAACTATCCTCGATTAATCCACGACTCCTTGATCGCGAAATCGCATTATCGATAACGATCTCGAAGTTAATAACCGTGGAGAATAAAAGTAACGGTGACGATCTGATTGATAGTCGATCGAGTATCTGAACGATAATAACGGTAGTAGCTGTCGTGCTTTTATTATAATTTTTAAACGCGTGGCGGTCATTTTCTTTTTAGACACATAAACGGACGTGCGCATTTTGGACTCTGACTTCACGAGCATTGATAAAAATTCTTATTATTGATCGCGGAGATATTTAGGCCGTTATCTGCTCGCACGTTTGACCGGATACGCGGTAATCTCGAAAAGAGCATTTCAAGTTGGACAATTCGATCGTTTTCTCGTCGGCGGTTCCAGCGATCGTGAAAACGATCGAAAGTGATACTCTTTGACCGTGACATTAGAAAAGATCTCGGCGATTTCTCTGATCGCCCGTTCATTGATCGCCTTGAGTAACTAGCTTCGCGTCCAACGATAACGAATAGTTGCGAACGAAAAAAGTAAGAAAATTCATAATTATTTATTATATAGTCGGTAGTTTATCTCTCGCTCGATGACAATTTTCAAAATACGCAGCTAATCGTACGATTTTATCGCGAGATACGCGTTGCTAAAAAACGCATCCTTTCGTCGAATGACAATTAATCGCTGGGTTCGAAGAAAAGAACACTTTCTAAAGAGTATACCACTTTATTCGATGGTACCTACGTTAATGAACGCAACAGGCCATATCTCCGCATGACGAAATAACTCGATCGTTATCTATTGTTTATCGGACCGATTCGTAGACGCTTTCCTTAATGTTGCTTACTTCGATCGTAGATATCGGGACTTTTAATTATAGTAGAGACTCCCATACCCGAGTTAATGGGGAGACAAAAGTATTTGGTTACTGGAATTTGTAGAAAATAAAACAACCATTCTTCTGATATTAAATTTCTTTATTTAAATAAAAATCAAGAAAATTTACAATTTTTACAGTACTTATGGATCCTAAATCTTGTTAGCTGCTAAATCGCATAAATTGTTTAACATAAGTAACTGTGTTACATTCTTTTCGTATTTCAAACCATCCGAGTGGCTACGAAACGCTGTTCGAGTAATAAAACGTTTGGATAATAGGGTATTCGGTTAATGGGAGTTTGGATACGGGAGGTTCTAATATAGTAGGAAGTAGTCGCTCACCTATGTAGATAATAAAAATGCTTGTAACTTTTGTCGTAAAAAAACTACTATCCTCTTTTTAAGCGAACCACGATACTATTCCTTTGTCGGTATCAGGCAAATAGCAATGATAACAATGTTGTGGTGGATTAAGTAATGATGCTAATATAGAAGACGTAACTAATCGGTCTTAACGTCCGATATACTAAGATAACTAGCGATAACTATTGAATCGCCGATGGGTAGGTTGTTGTTTCACTCGAAAAGAAAACAGGTATAGCTTCCTTCGATACTTTGAGTAACATGTTACCCAGATATGGGTAACGTACAGGTGATCAATCATTTTAAAGTCGAAGATTAGACTTTACCAAAACGAAGTTTCGTCATATTCCAAACTGCACAATTCGATTACGTGTATAGTCCAAAACGATCATATTATGTTTTTTTTATCGGTCCATCGGCGAGTCAATAAAAAGAGATCCGCGCGCGAGGCTTGCTTCGAAAAAATATTTGTTATACGTTACATGCTTAACATATATCCGAAGTATAAACATCACGCTTGTAGTTGCAGCGTCGAGTTTTTTCAAATGCAAGATAAAACTAGGAATCAAGAAATATCAATTATCTGGCATCGTTCGATGTATGTACGTACCTATACAAACGATTTTCTTGTCGAAGTAAATTTTTGTAATCGCTTTTTATCTCATAAGTGGAATCCTGAATGAAATTACAAACTCGTCTTATGTCATCGATAAGGCTCGTTCTTCCTTACGAAGGATCGAAACGTACCTGACGGTTTTACACGAATTTGCAATGCAAAGGATCGATTCTTTCGTAATATCGATCCATCGATCAATCGATCGATAGTAATTGGAGATAATAGAGATTGTTTCGTTAGATTCCAGAATTTATATCATTAGCGATAGTTATTCTTCTTCCCTTCCCCTTTTCGGATTTCCCGTATCTTCTTTGATTCGCGAATACGTGCATACGAATAGAAGCATACTTTGATAGAGAAATATGTATGTGTACACAAAAGAATATGCGAGCACGTGGATCCGGTCGGTCACGTTTTTCGCGCGTCGATTTCCATCGGTGAGGGGCAAAAGTCTATGGCGGGTAACATTTGTAAATGTTATCCACGCGAGTTGGGATAAGCGTTATCGTCGATACACATGTGGCAAAGTTCTTATCAGGAGAGGGGCGCGAAATTTAATACGGAGGCGAGCATGTCCGGAAAAATTCCCGACGATTACACCCACCGCCCTTCCTTCGGGGCTTTTACAATGTTGCGATTCCAATGATCGATTAAATCGAAACGATTCTTACTTGGGTAGATTACAGTAGAACCTCGATTATCGGAATTAATAAGAAGAATAATCTGTTCGGATAATAGGACAGTTTTGTCTATACTAAATTTTATATATTTTAAACTAAATCCTACGCCCTTTTTCGAGAGTTACGAATGCTACAGAATGAGAAGAATAAGAGATTCTTAATAATTTCACATTTTCAACCGATGACATTATTATATAATAGTTTTTTTAAACGCTTCGAATATAAATAAGATAGAAAGATTGCGGAGAGATTTGTTTTCGATAATTTTTATAGAAGGAAGTAATTACTATGTGGATTGTATACGCTCATAGCATGAAATGTACTGTGCGGATAATACAACATTCTAATGATAGAACATTCGAATAATAGAGAGAGTTCGGATAATGAGTGTTCCGATAATAATCAACGTTCTACTGTACATGATAAATTCTATTTTCTCGATCTCTCGAACAGAATTTTTGCGGTGAAAAGTAACGTGGAGTTTGAGTTGGAAAGTTTGTCGTTTCGATCGATTTCGTTGAAACTTGACTTGGAATTTGTAGATAAGCGATAAAAACATGTGGTAAGCTTGTATTAGCTTTTACGATTACGACAGCGTGTAATCGATAGATGTTTCGATTTTAACTAGATGTTAATGCTTTAATCGGACGACGATACGACTTCGAGAAGACGTGACCTCGAAAGCACGAAACGTGCATTGCAACGAATAGAAACCGAGGTTAGCTGCGAGTGACTCGCTCGTATCGGTCGAAACGAAACTCTCGAAAAGAGTGACGGCGAACAACGGCAATGACCGTTCGGTGAAATCATCGGCAATTACAGTGATATTCGATATCGGCGCGGTACGAATTCAATTTCAAAACACTTACATACATATATGCATAGAATGACATTGCCGATAGTCGAGTAGCCGCTCCTTCGTGGTCTTCCTTGTTCCATATTCGTCCGTGTACAAATGTCATCTCGTCTTGATTATTATATTCCATTGGACGAGGCAACTTAGCGAGATACACTCGCATAGCGTTTGGCGAAAATCTTGCTAATTAAAATACATTAAAAGTGGCCTCGGGGGCTTACTATCAAGTTTTCGTCGGTGTTCTCTTTCCATCGAAAAGAAAAGCAGCTTTTCAAAAGTACCAAGTTAATCCATTTGCGTCCCTTTGAAGTTCCGGGATTTTCTTTTTTAAACGGTACCGGTTTGCTCGCGCTACCGGGAAGAAGAACAATAAGCCGACATTTTTACCGTCATAACCTCAAGAAAAACCCGTTTCATTAGATACCTAATTGCCGACTATCGTGGAATTTCAATTTTCATTCGCGCTTCTAACGACTAAGAGAATAAATCGGATGTCGGAAGTGGGTTTTCCTTGAACTAATTTATCTTACTCTAGAGACAAAAGTGTAGACTCGCTCCCCCGGGAGAAATGAAGTTCATTGCACGGTCAAAACCGTGCTCGGCTTTGAAACGTGACTAAATTTTCTAAAACCCATTCGTATCATGTACCATTACTTCGCGAATATCTCTCTAATGCTATCTTTTCCTACAGGAATTTCCTAGACACCTATCTCTCCTTTATGGACTATACGAAGACATTTAGTATCGTGAATCCAAGCTCGCTGCCATAGAACATTTAGGGAGGGATTTCGAATGGACGATTTAACGTGCTCGAGCTTGAATAAAGGAAATAGACGTTTTTAATACGTTGAATACCATGGGGATCAACCATAACACCAGCTCGGTTTTATAGCTTGCATTTAAAACGTTCACATGTGTTTTTATTTATAATAATGTAGCTAACGGTACCAGAAGTGCAAAGTTTAATATAAAAAAGAATAGAAAAGTTTAATATAAAAATGGTATAGTGAATTCTTTAAATGAATTTTTTCGTAACTTCATTTAAAAAAATTATAAGTTTAATCTTTGTAATTCTAACAAATTCTATTCTAGTAGTATATTTTACGATACACGTAACCAATAATATTGAGAAGTTACATTTCTTTTATTCATATACATATAAATAACAGAATCTTGTGGTACTCACAATCAGCTACAAACTTTTAAAGTCTCACCTGACAATCGCCGGCCGCGAATATATTAAAAATAAATTCTTGAACCTGGATCAATTATACGAGCTAAATTAGATGAAAAATTAAGATCGGTATCTAATCAGTGAAACCCGAATCGATGGAGTGTTATCCCTTCATTAATATTCCCCGGAGATAAAATCTAAAGGCTAATTTTGAAGAACGCGAAACCCTCTTTCGTTTCCTCATCCTTAGCGGATGACATCGAACAAAAGGAGAAGAATCGTCCTCCCGTGAGTAGAAAGTTTGTCACGATACCCACGAGAGGGTGAGATTTGCAGTAGAAGTAAGGCCGACTCGAGCTGGTATAATGTCTCCATAAAGACTTGCTTTACGAGCACGGTGGAAGCAGTTTTGTTGGTAAATCCGTATACTCTCGGCGCGTGCGTTACTCGGTCGAAAAAGAATTGTCACGCGGAACGACTAAAGTTTCCCGAAAATTCTCCAAGTAGTAGGTACAATCGTGGTAGGTACTCTACCGTACCGAAAATGAATGGAACGTTTATGTCGAAAGTTAGCACCTCTTTAATTTTATGACTCTCCGGCGGAACGGTTCTAACGATAGGTATTTCAATATAAACAAATGTAGAAGTGCTCGAATTTACATAGCAGATTGTACTGTCGCGGTCTAATCAATTTAACAGTACGTTTAGCATATGTATAATTATAATAGATCCCCATATAACGCGGAGGTTATATTCCTAAATAATACGATGTTATGTAAATTAGTTGGAAAAAGCAACATTACATTCGAAATATTATTTTTCCTTTACGTATTATAAAAACAACAAGTTTTCCCTATGTGTCGTCTTATACGGGGCTTCCTTAATTTTCTAACCGAGTTACACGAGAATCTACCGTAGTCCCTTTTATAGTAAATCGAATCATGGTGGGCCGCTTGAAGCGGAACGAATGTTTTCGGCAAGAGGTGAACGACCGCGGTTGCATTATCGACAGGTTATATCTATAATTGGCTCTGGTTGACACAAACTGCTCGATAAATCAGTATAATGAAGGTAATTACGAACGAATGAGTCGCCGACAAGGGTTTCGCAATTCGGCACGAATTTTCGGGATGTCGATTCGACGAACGAGCGTTGTTATCGGCGTTGTTTAATATCGCCAATTTAAAACGTGATTCTTCAAATCGAGACAATCAAATTTGGCCATATCGTCGACTGCTCTTTCAATTATCGCATACGATTAACGAGGCAAACGAAAATAATCGTTCGACGACGCGTGAGTTTGAGTAATGGGAAGCAGAAAAAATACGAGCATTCATTGCACGCAATTCTTTTATCGGCTCGGAACATTTCACATTGCAAGTTTTTCATTTATCAACATTAATTGCCGCGCGGGAGAGCTCGTAATTATTTACGCGAAAAAGGCAACATTCCAGTGTGAGAACGGCACTGATCGATATCCGTTCATTTTGCAAATATAATTTCGCTTCCGAAGACCGATACTAGAATTAATTTCTTCCGATAAATGAGCATACCGCGGTGGAACGACAGAAGATACTTAAAAAGTGTTTTTCATCGATGAGTTTCTCGGTACTTGCCCCAAAAGATGTTCTGTCTCTTTCTCATTAAATTTCCATACAATTTACTACGACTTACAACGACGAAAAGGAATGAGCGATGCAAAACTTTAAAATATGAATACGAAGCGAACGACCGGTATGATTTAAGTAACGTTTCTGATCGTAAAAAATGTATAAACGAAACAGCAACCTTACGACTATCGCGAGCGATCTCTCGAATTTTCAAATTTTCGCATTTTCGTTTCGTGAATACGGAGGAAGCTAAAGATGGAAAGTTTTGAAATGATAAACAGCAAAGAAGTAGCAGGAGCCGTCACGACTCTTTCAACTTCACTCGACGTCGAAGATATCGTGCAATTTTCTCGAAGCACATAAATACGAAGGCGAGGGGCCATAAAGTCGCTCGGGAAGATAGAAGATGTCGGACGGAGACGGGGCGACGTTGAGTGCGAAGCGAGAAGGAAAAAGAAGGAAAGGTCTCGACGAGCTTTCCTTTTAACCTCGACGTACGATACATAAGCCGGTGAAGCAGCGATGTGCGCTAAAATAAGGAACGAAGAGAAAGAAAGCAAGGGGAGAGATAACCGCACGCGATTGGCTCTTCAATTGACCCATGAAACCTCGGTATAGTTCAATCTCAAACACGGAGAGACGTCGATACGTCGTCGCCGACGTCGTTGTACGGAGACAAGGAAAAGTCGCATTAGACTTCGGAATCAGCTAGAATTCGTCACTGTATCTCGATCGATCGGAGCGTCGATCGACTCGCGACCGACAAATTTTATTTTACTTTTTCGTGTTCCTCAAAAACCGAACGCGTCGTTTCTCTTATCGGTAGACCGTTCATTTTTTATCCACCGCGGAGCGTGGCCGTTCGATCTCGCTGGAGTAAATCAAATTTCAGAGAGAGAATATGTGCGTTGTTTACGTGTGTAAAACGAAAAAGGAGAAAGGAAGGGAATCGCTCTTCTGCTCTCTCTTTCTCTCACACGGATAACTTTTTATCCGTTTGTCGCGACAACGTTGCGTTTTGCCGATCGGAAAAATATACACCACTTGTGTCCAATCGTATTTTGTTGGAGATAAAAAAATATTGCGAGCGTCAACCAACGTAATTTATGGAGCTTTTAAACGAACGTATGTCTATTTTTAATATTACTAAAAAGCAAAGATAGTGATATAATTTTTTTGTTATCTTTAAATACGATATGTTGGATTGTGACATAAATAATGCGGGATGTGTTTTTAATTCAAACGAAGTCGTCTAATTATATATATATATATAATTTGTTAATACCATCCGAATAGAATGTTTAAAATTAGAATATGTTCACTTTTACAACCAAACTTATTTATGTTACAACCTAATACTAATATACGATTCTCATGTTTAGAAATTAATCGACCCCGACTTCGGGCTATCTCCCGTTGTTTTCATAAAAATGTTGTCGTTTTTAAAAAAGAAGATGTCGACCATGCGTCAATTTTTATCACCGATCTCGTTCTTGTCTCTAACGTGGAATATGTTATCAAACTGTGACGCTAGCAAATACTTCAAGTTCCCGCGATACGATGTCTATCTCTTAAAGAATTTAGGCGCCACGTAATCCGTGGCTTTTAATCGTGCGGTTAGATCGAGGTTATGAAAACGGGTTAAGCGAGGCAAGGCCAATACGAATCGAAACGTCTGTTTACATTTTTTTTATTATCGCATGATTTAGCGAAACAAACCGATCGCGTTATTTGTTACAGAGAGCATGGGCGATTATTTGCGTTCGATGTAACGCTCCGATAATAGATGCACACTAGATATTGGGTTGTGGTCGGGAACGTTACAGTACCCGAAGCTGACAGTTTTGTTGAATTTAACCGACACGGTAGAGACTTTTTTTTAAATTATCGTATCAAAACGATTTTATAAAATTAAACAAAAATACGGATGTCGCTGGAAAGATGTGTTCGTTACAATTTAATTAAACACGGTCTAATTAACATATCTTCCCTACAGTGGATATAACATACATTTAGAGTAGGAATTAAGGAATTCCGTTTGAAATGGAGTTAAAACCACCGAATGCTTTTTGCAATGGTGAGTATACAAGTTACGGCTCTGTGATAGCCTTTCCTAAATAGAAAAGAAGAAACAAAATTGTAAAATTTATTTTACGAATCGAGTCACAAAGAGCATCCTTTAATTTTTTACGATTAGTTTCGCACAACTTTCACGTGCCATCCATGCCATCGCAGAGAAGAAATCTCAACGGTTCCCTTTACGAAGGAACTTTCAGAAAAAGAACATAAAACGAGGTTCGTAGTAAGTAGTAATGTCGGTGTTGGTCGTTGGTTAGTGGTAGAAATCGTAGCTAGGGGAAAGCGGGTCTATGAACTCCCAGATTTTACCCTTATTTTTTTTCGCGTCGAGCTTGCCGAACATAAATCCCAGTAAAACGACGCGAAGGTTGGTATCAACGGCCATTTTTGTTCATCGCCATGGGTTAGAGAATAAAAGTTATAGGAGAGGAGAAATACGAGCATAAGGAGGACGCAAAGAGAAACATTTATTTCTTTAAATTTATCGACATATTTATTTGCAAGTATTTAGTATAAATTACACCGATTGAATTTTTTAGTGAACTATAGCCGATAAGAAACATATCTCGCGAACGATACTCCTCCATTGATTTCAACAAGCTTTTCGAGTATTATTCGCGTGGGGGAAATTTGACGATTTATTTGCCCATTTTACCATCACTTGCACGGCACTCAAAACGAACTCCCGAACTCTCGAAATCCTTGAACTCCAATTTTCTTCTTTTACCTGTCGATATAAAAAATAGATTAAGGAGTAGTAGAAAAAGAAGGTCACGTTTCTTGATGTATGTTAGAAATTATACTTTCTAACATACTTCAAGATAAGATGAAGTTTTCTCAACGAAGAAATGAAGAAGATAACCCACGTGGACCGGTGCAAGAGCGTTTGCCTTGATACTCGACAGCTTTCATTAGCTGGTTTACATTATTTTCCTCTTTCTCTTCTTCTCTTTCTTTTCTTTTTCCTCACCTTCTCTTTATTTTCCTTTTTTTCTCTTTACTCGTTTCGAAGTATCTACCCTAAGATAGTCCGTTCAAGGGTCGCTTTTATTGTCGGTCATATTCGTGAAAACTTCGAAATATCTCCTAAAAAGACTTCCTCGATACTCGAAAATTTAAATGAAATCTGGAAAATCCCGCGTCCTCGTACTTACCCGGAGTCAAAATTTTAGAAGAGAAGCATAAAATGTCGACATAAAGATACGATTTAGTCGATTCGCTCCAGCCATCTCCGTGACCCGCTGGAAGAAGGTATCGTTTTCCATTTATTTTAAATCGAGTTTGTGGTTCCGATCCACCTGCACGTTCCAATCTTTGGCTATATTAGGAAATACAGAAGAACCTATGGACCTTTTCTCTCTTTTCTTTTTCTCAAGAAGGAAAAAGCAACATTCTCATTCTCCTTTATTTGACATCTTATTAAAACTATGCCGAAACCCACATTTTCATTCCCGTAGCTGTCCCAAAAATGTGACTCTCACCCTTCGATAGTTACCATATTGAAATCACATTCGTCTTTGTGCGGGCAGAACGCAAAAAATGTTTCTCCGTGAAATTCGATCGCGAGGCAAGGAGCACCCTTTGCTGCCGTCCATCACCTAACTTTTCCCTTTTTAACTTACAGCCAGATCTATTGTCAAGGGGAGCTCCTGAAGGTGGTACAGTTGTCCGAAATTTTCAACGACAGCAAAACCTTCGTCGATCTTTACCAACTGGACGAGCCGAACGTCACTATCGCAAAGTAAGTTTTTCCATGGCTCAATTTTTAATCGGAAAATTTTTAATCTGAATTTTCGGATAATAAAACAATCTTTTTTCTGATACTTTTCATTTATTTAAATAAAAATCAAGAAAATTTGCAATTTGTACATAATTTATGGATCTCAAATCTTTTTTACTACTAAATCACATCAGTTGTTTTTTTACGTAAGTAATTGTAAAGAATTACATTCTTTACAACCAATCATATACCAAAAAATTGATCAACGCGTTTTCTTGCGGTCTACGCAGCTCCGATACAACTTTCTCGAGCAAAATCGTAACATATGTATGTTTCCACCAGTTGGCCCTTATTATCGCATAGCAAAATCGGAAGCGTAAATATCGCGGTGTACGAGAGACAAAGTATCTCGCCTAAGGGATATTCAAATTTTATCTTACACCTTCCTAAGCCGAGAAGCTTCCTACGCGGCTTGCGACCACGTCGCTCGAGATTGAATTTTTCAACGACTTCGTGAATATCGAAGGCATTCGAGGTTGAAATAAAAAAAAAAAAAATGTTAAAAGCAATTACGTGCGCGCTTGGCGCATGCTCACCGATAATTATCTCATATCGGAAAAATAAATGGCATCAGGCGTGCCATTCGTTATGCTCGCCTTCTTCTCTTACGTCACGCGAATATTATTCGGTATAACAATTCTTAAGTTGCGTAATTTGCTCCCGGCAATACGATTTTTAAATTCTATTACAGTTTCATGGTCAATAAGAGAAATATTTTTCTATTTTTATCGATCCCGGTAGTCGTCCTAATAATGACTCATTAAAGACAACGTAATAATCGGCGTCTCTTTCAGCTTTAATAAATTAATGAACAAAACGGACGGCAAGCCGAGCCGCTCGCAAGTTCAACAATTCGTCATGGAGAACTTCTCGAATCAAGACGAGCTCGAGAATACCACGTTACCGGATTGGCAAGAGGATCCGCCTTTCTTGAAAACCATCGAAGATCCTAATTTACAGAATTGGGCGAGGGAGTTGAACGGCATATGGAAATCATTGGCAAGGAAAATAAAACCGGAGGTAGCTGATCATCCACAGAGGCACAGTATCATTTACGTTAATAATACGTTCGTGGTACCGGGTGGACGATTCAAAGGTGAGTAAAAAAAATAAATATTGAATTTATCGTAAATGTCAAATATGTATTTCGTTTAATATCGAATTTAAATATTGAAATTTTAATGACAATTTTCCATTTGGATGTTTTTATATTCAAAAACTGTTGTTACATATAAAATAAATATTAAGAGAAAGAAAAACACGATAGAAACGTTCAATATGCGAAATGCTCTTATTTAACAGAGTTTTACTACTGGGACAGTTATTGGGTTATCGAAGGGTTATTGCTTTGCGGCATGAACGATACCGCAAGAGGCATGATAGACAATTTCCTCGAGATGGTCGAGAAATACGGATTCATACCGAACGGTGGCCGTATCTACTATCTCATGAGAAGTCATCCACCGCTGTTAATTCCCATGGTAAGTCTATATACGAATTAACCGTTTCAAGTTTCCGTGAGCCGATTCCGCATCATTAAACAATTACACAAGCAGTGAGGATGCGAACGGTCGGAAGAGACGTGTCGCGACTCGAGAGGTTCCGAATTTCGAACTCAAACTTTTGATATAAACACATACATACTACTGCTGCATCTATGTATGTAAATATGTAGCCAGTTTACACAAACAACTATCACATATCGATTCATCGGCGAACTTCTTCAACGAGTCGAACAATTATGTCATTTAGAAGGAGGAACTTATCGGAGAACCTCGAGAAAGGGTACACGAGTGGAAACAGTTTATTTTGTCTAGCGAATATTACAGTTTCGCGAAGTTATCACGAGATCTAGAGAAAAAGTTTCGACTCGTTGACTTATTATCCTCTGCTCTCTTCTGGCAACCACGGTAAACGTTCTTCTTGTCTTCCTTCTCGCTCTAGGTCGAGTTATACTTGGAGTTCACGCAAGACGTCGGATACTTGGCCAAAACTATCGGCACCTTGGAAAAGGAATTCGATTACTGGATGCAGTATAAGATGATGAATGTGGAGAAGGACGGGAAAACTTATAAGATGGCCCATTACGTTGTCAACAGTCAGGGTCCACGCCCAGAAAGTTACAGGTACGTTTGCATTTATTTATCACACTACATAAAAGCCGTTCGAAGGCTAAAGCGATTGACTCTATTTTTTTAATTTTTCTAAATTTTAGTGCCAAAGCACTCGATCGATGCTTAAGTTTCTATATTTATTATTAAATAACGATCGCGCGCGCGCGTGTGTGTGTGTGTGTGTGTGTGTGTGTGTGTGTACGCGCGTGTGTACGTGTATAGACAGTTTTAGCAATTTTTTAGAGACGTCAGACGAGTATTTCTAATTAACATTTACTTTTGTACCGAACTTTACGAAATCTGAGAGCTAATGCTCGTGCATGAAGAGAGAGAGAGAGAGAGAGAGAGAGAGAGAGAGAGAGAGAGAGAGATAGAAAGAGAAAGAGAATCCATATCAATGTTGTGATATACGAAGCAGAGTCGGATCATCGGAAGTTTCCACATTTTCATTGCACATCGGAAATATCACGAATCTCTGCATGCTCCGTGACGTCTCTTCGAGCGGAGAGTCGATGGCATAGTCGCACGTTATCGCGTCTTCATTGCCCCGCTGAAGAAACTGCGTAAGTCGATAATTCTACGAGTGTTTTCGATCCGTTCGAACTCGATCGTATAAAAAATTCGCGAAAATGGATTAATCATTTCTCTTCGACGCAATATCCTCGTAGTCAAGAGCTCTAAACAATCCTTATACAAAGTCCTTCGCAAAGAAGATTTTGACGAAGTAATATAATTGCAAAATTATCGATGACCTTCGAGAAGAACGAATTCTCATCTCTACTAGATGGAAAAGTTACTCTAGAGCGTTTAAAGCACCACTCTCGAGATATCCTATTAGTGTGGAGTTGCGATTTAACAATTAAATTTCGATTCTTATCCTATTCATGCTCGTAACGAAGAGCTTGCCTCTTCCAGAGAGGATTACTTCTTGGTTGAGCAAATCCCGAACGCCGAAAAACGAGCTGCTCTGTACAACAACTTGAAAGCTGGCGCCGAGAGTGGCTGGGACTTTTCCGGAAGATGGTTCATCGGGGACGGAGAATCGAGCAGTTTGATCGATATCAGTACGATCAACATAGTCGCCGTCGATCTGAACTGCTTTCTTCAACGAAATGCACGGATTCTTGCTGAGTTCTTCACAATCTTAAAGAACCCCCAGGTTGGTACGCGTTTGTACGTGCTGGACGAAGAAGCTTTTCAAGGATTTACTCACATTCGCTTGTTCGCTCGATCTTCTCTTTCGCAGAAAGCCGTGCACTACGCGGCCATAGCGGGACAATTCCAGAAAGCCATCGACGAGGTCTTGTGGAACGACGAGCTGAAAATTTGGCTGGATTACGACGCGAAGAACCAGATGCACAGAAAGTCCTTTTATCCTACCAATTTGACACCCTTGTACACCTTAAGTTACAATCCTACCAAAGTGCTCGAGCTAGCTCGATATGCGGTCGCTTATCTGAAGAAGGTCGGCATTACCTCGTTTCCTGGTAAGTTTCACCATTCGCTACATATTTCACAAGTATAGAGTGAAACGCGTTGACGCTAATGCTTGACACGTGACGCAAACAATATTATTGATTCCACGCAGGCGGAAGCCCAGCGTCTCTGAACCAAACCGGCGAACAATGGGATTTCCCCAATGCATGGCCACCCCTACAATCGATTATGATTCAAGGATTACGTCGAACTCACGTTAAAGAGGCTGTTCAATTTAGTCAGTATCTTGCTCATAGATGGCTCGAGTCAAATTATATAGGATACGAAGAGACTGGGAAAATGTTTGAAAAGGTAAGTGTTGCTTACACGGACGATCGTTTATAGAATTCTTTAACGCGTTGACTGCCGGACCGAGTTATCGATTTTGCACAAATTCAGGTATCGTTTAATTTTATTTACGATTTTTCTCAAATTTTCTTTCCATTTTTATACGAAAGAATTCGCTATCGCATCTTTTATATCAGATTTTACACTTTTAGTGCCTACTGCTGATTACGTTACTGTAAATATTAATAAACAATATAAACGTTTCAAATGCAAGCTACAAAATCGAATAGGGGTTCATCGATGTCACAGCATTCAACGCGTTAACGATACTTCGTTACAGTAATTCAATTTTTACGAATGGATTTATTTCCGTCATACTCCGATATATACATACTTTAAATGCAAAGGAGGATTTGTTAATCTTGCAAATTAGAATATCTCCTTATAATTTTAAAAGTAGCTACTACAACCGAATAAGAAGATTTGTAAGCATGTTGAAAGCACCGTTTCCGGGATTTACGGAAATGGAATTTTAGCCAGCCGGCCGGATGAAGTTTGTATGAATGTTGTATAGGGTAGACCCTATCGGCATACCGTTTTCTCTCTACTTTCCTCTCGCTAACTCACCCCGTCGATAAGATATTTCGAAGGATAATGCCGGCAGGCCTTCTCTGATTTATTCGCGATGGAAGCTGATAGTCCGTAAGCTCGGCTTTGTTCTTGGCCCAGCTAATGCGTGGATAACGCTACGATACCTCCGGGAAATGAAACATTTTATGTTATAAGAATGAGGCTAAGATCGTATAACGGTAGCTTACGATACAAATTCCCTTCCTTTATTTGCCACGCTTTTCCTATATCCCTTCGGAATCTTACATTACGTACGTTACATTAACTGCACTTTAGAATATTGATTATCTTCATCGCTAGAGATACGAAGGAAGATTCTTCCATGAGCCAACTCTCTTTCATCCATGTATGTAATTTCATCACTAGAGCGATTTCTGATCGCTATACTTGTAGGTACCTACATGTATGTAGCTACCAAACTCGATCACCATCCGACAAACAAGTTTGAGAATGGAAAAAGATATTCCAGGGAGGCCATCGAACGGTAATATTACTTTTATCGAAGAAACTTTCTACCGTACGATCGGAAAGTTCACCGAGTCAATTTTTACCGTAGATGCTCGTCCTCGATGAAATTCGGTGAACAGGAAAAGGCATAAAACAAGGCGAGCTTGTACACAGCTTGATCCCAAAACAAGCATCTTCGCGAGCTAGCACTACGCTTAGGTCGAGGGGTGGTTACGTGCAAGGAGAAATACGATCTACCGGTACGATACGAAAGACGTTAGAGAAGACGTTTCCGCGCGCTATAGTTCACTGAATAACTGAATGAAAATCGATATTCTTCAAAGTTATAGGCGCGTACAGCGAACATCGAAAGCGTTTGTAAACTTTAAAAGTTAATGACTTCTTTAAAGTAAGTCAAGTGATCTGAAATGGTAAAGAGATGTAGAATAGTGCATTTACCCACTGGTATATTATAGTATCGTAAATTAATAGATAGTAATAAACAATTAATAAGCATAAATTATTACGATGATTAATGCACTAATTTCTCTAAACTTATTCGTAGCTTCGGATGAAACTCGGGTGATTCTACAAAAAGTTGAATCATTTTTTAAACAAATTATAAATCTTTTGACATTCGCTGTCCGTACATACATATGTACATACATACATACATACATACATACATACATACATACATACATATGCATATCCTAGGTATAACGTACTCGACCGTAAAGCAACGAGATATCTAAGGCGGCTCTCTTACGATTCGATGAACTTTAATACGTTCGTAACGAGGAAACGAATAAAACGCAAACGATCTGGAAAGGATATTAATGAGACGATAATAATATACACGTTCAGAACGTATTAACATTTTGAATCGAGCTCTGTTCTATACGCGCTTGTTATCGTTGTCTTTTCATTTCGCTTACTAGATAAACACCAATGGAAATGCGTCCGAGCCACGATGCAACTCTCGATGTTTTCTATTTCTTTTTTCTCTTTTTCTCTTTCCAAAACGATATTTTTCTTTCTGGTTTACCGTGACGCAGGAAATCAAAGTTGATTTTGGTTCAAATCGGAATCCCGGGGATGATGAAGTACGCTCGAAGTGAAAATTGAATAGTGTGCTAAAGAGAATCAAGATAGACTAAGAGAAAGAGAGAGAGAGAGAGA
>JAIFRP010000022.1:1082068-1121386 GCA_032403825.1 Odynerus spinipes | reverse complement strand
GGGGGGGGCTAGGTACGCGAGGATCCGACTAGAGGAATAATAATATCGTTGCATTTTTTTACAGGACGACCGGATGCTGTGCCAAACGTGATTTTGCCAACGAATCTAGTCCATAAGCGAAATAGGGCAGCAAAGTTACCAAAATCCTTCCAAACGTTTTTTATCCTCTAGAAGAAGAAGAAGAAGAAACTTGTTACGAGTGTAGCGACTTCTATCCTTAGCGTTTTTATTCGCACGTCCGATGGAAATTAATAATGACGATGAGAGAGTAATACTGACTTTGATATTAATGTTAATAAATCGTTACGTTGATAACTTAGAACGAGGACAGCAAGGATATAATAGGTCGAATGCGTTTTCGAGGTTGGACGGAAATTAAGATCGTTAGTGGATTTCGAATGTTGCTACAGAATGCAAAAGTTTTAGGTTATATACATTGTACGGACGCAGAGATAAGTGTTACTCGGTCGACGAGCTTATCGGACTTCCGTGCTTTTGCCATAATCGTCGAATTTAATTGTACGAGTCACGCTACGAGTTAGCTCTAATATTTCTTCTTTTTTTCTTTCTAATTCGTATACACGAATTCGTCGCGATTTGCACAAAACCGCGCGACAGTCCGATACCCCTCGTCGAATCGACGAACCATTGTCTCCGAGTTTGGTTTAGGGAACATCCTGAGAGGAACGATGTTTAAAAAAAATAATATGCGAAATTTTATTACTCGTTCTGAGAGGAACGATGTTTCGAAAAACAAATTAGAAATGTATTTTATTGTTCTCTTCTTTTTCGAACGGCGAGTGCGCGAATAGCGCGCGTGATTTTAACGCGAAAAACGCGCGTTATCGGTTGTTACAACTAAGTCAGTATTGTAATGTAAAGATTTAGTCGTATAAATAGTAATTTAATGCGATTAGACGATAAATGATTATGACAATGTCGCTATGGTAAAATCATTCCTCACGGAGTAATGGCGCTGGCGACAGATCTCCGTTTAGAATGATTTTTTACGTTGGCATTCGATCGCTGTTAAATAAATATATATATACATTATATACATATATTTAATTATTAAGTATCACGAAGGTGAATCGACCAAAATGAAATCTTCCTAATCGATGATACCGAGCGAGAGAATCGAAATGCAGATTTTCCTCGATTTTCCCGATCGTTGTTTTTGCCTTCCCTGTGATCTGGGATATTATTATTAACATATCGTTTTAATCGTTACCTGAAAATTGTACAATATATTATATAGAGTACGTACCTACTACATATCCGTTGTAATTATGCACTTTCAAAGAATAAAGATAATTTATTTCACCGCATATTTAATTATTCGCGGTGCGTACCTGTCTCAAGACAGTTTTCCACGAGTACAAAGCGTGAGTCATGAATTTTTATTCGAATCGTGGAACTAGGAACATAAAAATTATAATAAACGATGCTACGTGAGAAGGTACGATGTTTTATCGCCTTGCACATATATCCCGGTAACGTTCACGGTGATGTTTATTTTGTTGTGCCCGGCATAAAGGAAAACATTCGTGGAAAGCCCAAGAAACGAAAATGTTGGAAGTGTCCACGATTCTCGTCCTTTTTCTCTTCGTGGGATATGTCCCGATAAATTTCGTATACGGTACCGTTCTTAAAAAACCTAGGTTCTATCCAGCTGTATACAATACAGCTACGACCTTAATCAGTTCGACGAGACCTCCTACTGTCAGGGGTGAGTATTATTTCGAAAAGAGATTAGAATATCACATCGGGATACTTCAAGGGAATATTTTTCTCAGGTACCCTATGGTGCGGCAAGGATATAATAGCAAAATCTTATAACAATTTGGGATCTGCCGAAAAAACGGATAAGTGTTGCAGACAGTGGCATAATTGCGATGAATTTATTCCCGCGAAAGGATCAAAGTACGATCTTCAAAACGAAGCGAATTACAAGGTGTACGTAACTTTTGTATAAAAATTCAAAAAATCACAAAGTACCCAATATACATATATATGTACGTTTTTCGACGCTTACGATTAGGTTGCTCTGCAATTGCAACAAAGCGTTTTACGATTGTTTAATAAATGTCGAGGGCATCGAAGCATCGATAGCCACGGAAATAATGTTCGCTTACTTCAAGCTAATTAACCCGAAATGTTTGCAAAAGCTGTATTATTACAAATCCTGTTTCACTTCGTAAGTACAATATTTATTTACTCTATTACAGGGATGGCAAATGAGCGGCACGCGTGCCAAGCTTGACAGGGGAGAAATCTTAAATGACACGTTAAATCTTAACTATGATTATTTATATTTGGTTAATATGATTATATTATTTCATGATGGCTATTTATATTTAGTTAATATTATTATATGTATTTATCTATTCTGCGTACTGGCACGGGGGAAAAGTCATAATAAATTTCACTACATTTTGGTACATTGGTTAAATCCTATTTGCCATCCCTGCTCTGTTACAAAGGGGATAAGAATTAATTCGAAAAATGTGATTGCAGGTACTACGACGAAGAGGGAAATCAGTACTCCGATAACTTCGATTTCAAGTACTTCTGTCCTAAATTGTTGTATCACCCTTGGAAAATTGTCCTGACATGATTAATAAATTCGATTATAAAGAAGGAACAAAAAAGGGAGGAGAAGAAGAAGAAGAATCGTGCTACTTTTGGATGCGTATAAGTACAATCGAAGTGGCTTATTATTAAGCGAGTCTTATTGTTCTTATTCTCGAGAAAAACATACACTTCTCTCTTCCTATTATTCTTTCTTTCTTTTTTCCCGTTTCTCCTCGTAAAGCTCGACTCGATCTATCTACTTCGCGACCAAATCTCCGCTTCGTTAGTCGGACCGCTTCGTATTACGCTTCTTACGGTTCGAAAGTCGTCGAGAGGAAAATTTCTGTGATGCACGCGAGCCCACTATCTTAATTTATTATTATAGCGAAATCGCGGGACGAAAGCTCACGGCCGCTCATTTGTTCGTCGTTCCATTTATCGCGAGTGCATATAAGTATTTATGTATGTACATACATACGTACACGTGAAATATAATGAGATAGATTTATCGAAATTTTCCAAACGCACGATTAATCGAACCTCCTTTGAGAAATCTAATCGACTTTCGTATTTTTGTTAAACTTTGACATTTTCATTTCTGTTTTCTTAATAGATTCAAATATCGATATACCATCGCAGAAATATAAAAGGGGAAATCGTTAAAAATAAATGGAGATATATTTTTATGAAGCACGACGAATCGTGAAAAAGACTTTAAAACAATAGCTTCGCGTATCATTCTTCCGGTTTGCGTTATACTATAAATATTTTTCGAGTTCTTATATCTTTACGTTCATATATTCATGTAGGTATATAGAAGTCCGAAAAAAATACACTAACTTTGATAATACTTAATGATTTTATTGTATCTCACGAATTTACATTAAACAAAAATAAGCATACAAATGTGCATAAAACGTTGGCTTCCTGTGCTATAAAATATCACGTTATCGCTTAAAAATTAATCCAAATTAGGTTGTAACATAAATAAGTTCGGTTGTAAAAATGAACATATTCTAGTTCTACAAAATCTATTCGGCTGGTACTAACCAATTATTTTTATAACGGCAAACTGTTATAAATAACAATAAAGAGTAGATAATTGATTGAACGCAATATTTTAATTTGTTAACAAATATCAAAATTATTGAATATAATCGAACCCGAGACGATATGTCTTGACTACAGACAAAATATATCTACACAAAGTCATTTAAAAGGACTGAATGAAAGAAGATCGACAAGCAAGAGGAAGTTCGTAGGTTCGTCTAAACCTATGCAATTGGTAACTATTTCTCCAGATAATCTCTAGCGAACGTGTTGCTCCTATTAGCGGCATTCTCCTCTCACCTCTATTCGTATGTCACCATCGTACAAACACGTAAACGAACACACATTCACGTTCACACAAAGGCGAGAGAAGTAAATGTGAGAGGTGAGATAGCGAGCGTCCCGGGAGAGTAGTTTCCACCAACCGTACTACAATCTCGTTTAATTCCATGCGATCGTGGCAGCTTCCACCATTGCCAATGTCGCCGTTATAGCCGACGACAATCAAGGGCTCACTGTGACCGAAGGATTCTTCTGGGAAGCTCCAAATATCATATACCGAAGTACCACGACTGCTTACATTTTATTAAACACACGCCGTATGAATATTAATGAATGAATTTTACACGAACACGCGGCAACCCGCATTCATTATGGGACTATGGGAGAACATTAATTTCATTACCTATTCCACAACTTCTATGTTAATTTTTTTTATTACAAGGTACACTCGTGACGTATTCTATCACAAGATAACCTTGATCTACTAAAGCTTGGCAATTTTTTTTTTTCTTTTCGTCGTTTAATACGAGATTCATCGAGTTTTCTTCTTCGATGGAAACGCGAGTTATTAAACGGAGCTGAATCTTCCCGGAAGTAGATGAAAAGAAAGAAAATGAGGTGTTTATTTCGTATAGCCTGATTAAAGCGTACTTTCGATTTAAATAAGATAGATGTTGTAAAGGGTACCTACAGGATCTAATGAGATTTTATGATAGGTGGAACGAAACGGAACGAAATACGTACAAAAAACGAAGCGACAAGGACGCGGCATGGTCGAGGACGGTGAATAGATATTATATTTTTTTGCTCATTTTCTTTTATTCTCGCCATTGTCGTAGCCCAACTTCAGAAAATCTTTTAGTACAACGTTGAATGTCAGGGTAACGTGGCCTTGGACCTTCATGCGAGTCACTGTAATAGAAAATTTTTTCAAGCCTGTGATCTATCATACGCTCCATTTACGCGAATATAAATTCGTATTTTGTAAACCCCCGCATAATAACAGCGTCGCCTGTCTGAACATCGTTCAAGAACTTTGTTGAATATCGACGGAGGTTCGCGTTAAATAATTTTTCATAAGTCAAACGAAATTTTTCTTTTCATTCATTCATAGGAGTTTATCGGACATAACGAGTACTAATTTTTCATCTTTTTAACGAACGAACCTCTCGATAGAGTAAAATCTCGATTATTAGAACACCCATTATCCGAGCTCTCTATTATCCGAATGTTTTATCATCAGAATATTCAATAGAACATTACGGATAATAATCGATAAAGAACATTTCATTTCTATCAAAATTATCGAAAACAAATCTCTTCGCAATATTTGTGTATATTCTTTATATTCGAAGCGTTAAAAAAACTATAATAACGTCGTCAAAATGTTATCGGTTGAAAATGTGAAATTATTAAGAATCTCTTATTCTGTAATATTTTATTTATTTTATTATTTTATTCATCTGTAATATTTTATAATGTTTCATTGTTTATTCATCATTTGGTCTAAAATATATAAAATTTAGTATAGAGAAAACTGTACTTCTATCATCCGAACAGATTTGTCTCCCTATTAGTTCCGATAATCGAGGTTCTGCTATACAGGCGAACACATATATCTATATTACCAATAAATAATTAAATCATTGTTCCACTCACGTTCTCTTCCGCCGCCACTGGCCAATATAGCAGGATCAATTAGCTCGGGTCTTTTTCCCGTCAACCATGCAGCGAGCTGTTGCAACGTAGAAGACGACTGAGGAACGTAAACGGAAACTCTGTAAATGTAATTACCAAAGCTGACATCATAAGAGTGTCGAGAACTTCCTGTTTAGTTATTTCATTTTTGACGGTCGCCATTATATTTGTGCACGAGCAATTTAACTCTGCCCATTGTTTGCGATGTAATTCCTACAATTGCTACGAATACGTGCGATAATATCTTAGAACGTGTTTGGGAATATGATTCTACGTTTTTACAGAATAGGAGAATATGGGACGATCTAGTTAACTATACTGCAAAAAAGTCAGGAGTAAAATATAATTAGAAAGTTTACCTTTCTTCCTTTTTAACTTACTTTTTTTCATGGTGTCCCGTCGTAAGCGGTAAATGGCAAACACCGTATCCTTCTATAACGTCGTGATCGAACATATCTAATCCGTAAATGGACATTATCAGTTGCGGCCCTGCAATAGATAAAACTGCTCTTTATATCGATTTAATTAAAATTTATATCGATTTAATTAAAATCCCCATATACCGCGGTAGTTTAATTCTTAAATAGTATGTTATTATATAAATTAGTACAAAAATGCAAAATTAAACTGGAAATATTATTTTCTCTTTATGTAATATAAAAATAAAAAAATCTCGCCATGTGTGCTCTCGTATGAGATTTCCTTAATTTTATAACCGCGTTATACGGGAATTTACTGTACACGCGTTTGAATAGAAATAATACAACACGTGTATATCGATTGTTCCACTTACACCCATAAGGATTCGTGCTTTTGAATGTAATTTCCAGTGGGAAATTCCAAATGATGAGATTTCTGGGATCGTTACTGCGTTTGCACATTTGCGTTAGACCCTCTTCGATACCCTGAAGTTATGAAACTTTTTTACAACAATTTGTAATACCTACGAATCCGCCAAAAAAATAAACATCGTATATACTGACTGCTACGACGCTCCATTCTGGTCCAAAGTGAAACCCATACTTGCAATACGTGTTATTAACATCATAGAGCTCCGCGTGCTCTATCGAGCCTGTAATAGATAAGAAAAATTGTCCCTCCACTGACATTATTTCATAAATAATCGAAATATTTATTCCCTAGGTAATTACGAATGCACGATGAACATACGAACGAACAGCACGAACAAAGCGATTGCTTTTGTCCCTTTAGAATAAAACACACACCTTGTGTGTTGTCATACGTGCGAGACGCGTTGCTATGGGATACACGCACGCGCGGAGTCACAAAAGAGTATGCACACATAGATTATGTAACACCTGCTCGTAAACCGCGCCAAGTTTCAAAAGATCATGTCAAATTATATATAGGACGAATATATATAATATCAAATTAGACACAGAGGAATAGAATTAGTATCAGACACACGAATAAGATCAAGTTAAAGTGCTGTCGAGTATTATTTTTTTTTTATTTCCTCTCTTACTTCGTGGACAGCAATTTTACATTTACTTTTTAAGATCAGTCAATAACCATAAATTTATGTGATTTTCGTACTTAAAAGTTTTTACATGAACAATATAGAACTACGCCTTGCGAATAATATATATGTATGTACATAGTAACCTGTCGGATAAAGGCAAGTTTCAATATCGCTGGCTCGTACAACCTCTGTATACCATGAGGCAGCTATACACGATTTAAAAATGAACGTATTGGCACATCGAGGTTGCGTTCCAATGTTCAACGCTATTAAAACTTTTCTTTACCCAACACGAAGCAGGGAATCCCGATGCGCGAAAGTGACTATGAAAAAGGATCGACGACTCATCGATCTTTCTATCCCCCAACATAAATGATGATGTATATTGATTACTTAGAATCTATGGAATAGAACGAACGAGGATTCATTTTAAGTCTTTAAGGGATCTTGGAAATGAGTCGGAAGTAACGTTTAAGTTTTGCTTTGCTACATTATCGAAGTCGAGATGTTGCATGATCATCGTATACGTTCGCCTGAAACAATTTCAATGGGAGTAAATCTATGAAGATGAGACAACGATGTAAGATTGAACAATTTCTGCACTGCTTACAAACGGTCTATGTGCAACTAGTTACAATTATGTACGTTTCTCCGCTTTACGCTTTGTTCGCTCTTCCTCACGAGCAAATCGTTTATTTTCCCGTGGCGAGTTCCTTCATACGATTCAAAGCGGAACCAGCCTTGAACCATCCTATTTGTTGTTCGTTCAGCGTGTGATTTAGACTGATCGAGTCGACTTTGCCGTCTTTGTGCTTGATCTCTGCTTTCACCGGCTGTAAATAAGAATTTGATCAGCGTCCAATATATTCTTACTTTATCGATATACATCGGTACACTTTACCTTGCCAGGAGCTAAATCTTTCAAGCCAAGTAGGCTGATCTTATCTGTAGGTTGAATTTTGTCGTAATCGCTAGGATTGGCAAAGGTTAAGGGCAATAGTCCTTGTTTCTTTAAATTCGTTTCGTGAATACGCGCAAAGCTTTTTACAATGATGGCGCGACCTCCCAAATGACGTGGCTCGAGTGCAGCGTGTTCGCGGGAAGAGCCCTCACCGTAGTTCTCGTCGCCAATGGCAACCCACTTGACTCCATTTTTCTTGTAATGCCTTGCTACATCGGGTACCGCGCCCCAATCACCCGTTAATTGATTCTTTATCTTATTCACTTCACCGTTCTCTGAGTTAACCGCTCTAAAAATGGAAAATGAAGAATTCAACTTGGGAAATTTGATCGAAGGATCATCGTGTTTGACTTATATGATATTAACCCAATGAACATGTTGTTGGAGATGTTGTCTAAGTGGCCACGGTATTTAAGCCAAGGTCCAGCTGCCGAAATGTGATCGGTGGTACATTTTCCCTTTACTTTGATAAGGACGGTCATGTCCGTAAGATCTTTGCCATCCCACTTGTCGAATGGTTCCAATAATTGTAATCTTTGACTTTTTGGGTCTACATCGACCCTAACTTTGGTGCCATCTGAAGGTGGAGCATCGTACGTGTCCAAGCCAGGGTCGAATCCACGGCTGGGAAGCTCATCGCCTGTACATTCATACAAGGTATATCAATATACTGGAACTTGACTAGTTTAATAATTAACGCAGAAATTATCGAAGGTAACCGACCATAGGGATTGTCCAAAAGAAATTCTTTGCCGTCTTTTCCTTTCAATTTATCTGTTACAGGATTGAAGTCCAATCGACCAGCGATGGACAAGGCTGTGACGAGTTCCGGACTGGTAACGAATGCGTGTGTCGCAGGATTGGCGTCGTTTCGTCCCGTAAAGTTACGATTGTAAGACGTGACGATGGTATTCTTATCTCCTTTCTTAATATCTTGACGATCCCACTGACCGATGCAGGGTCCGCAAGCGTTGGCCAAGACGATGCCACCGAATTCTCGAAGAGTTTCGGCCTAAAAAACAAGATAAAGTGTTGTAGAAATTTTGTTCTTTTTTATATCTTCATTATATTCATTTGTTCTAGATTAAGAATTGGCGCGAGTCACATAATTAGAGATAATATAGCGTAAGTGAAAATATGTGTGTACCAACGTTTGGCACGGACTCAGAACTGCATATAATAGTTAACCAACTACAGGATGTGTTTTCACTACAAGGTTATAATAAGAATACAGGTAAAATAGCAGAAAGCTTTTGCTACAATTTGAAAAACAATTCAGAGGATAAGAAAGTACACTGAAATACTTTGTGATAACGTTAACATTAAAATTTTGTGCGAACAACGATCGTTCCTAAAGAGATTTGATGCATTGGTAAGAAAACTAATTTTAAAATACCGATTGAGCAACGATTCATACCATGACGCGAGAAATAACTTACGATTCCATCACGTTCGATCGTAGCACGGATTTGTTCGGATCCCGGTGTAACGTTGAATACAGATTTTGCTTTCAACCCGTGACTGAGAGCTTGTTTTGCAATATTTGCACAACGACCCATATCTTCGTAGGAACTGTTCGTGCAGGAACCGATAAGACCGACTTTTATTTCATTCGGCCAGCCGTTCTTCTTTGCCGCTTCGCCTGAATACAAAGTTTTACGTTAAATACCGTCTTAAATAATAATATTAGTTTCATTTAAATAAGTAATACCTAATTTAGAAATAGGATGAGCAAGGTCAGGCGTGAATGGTCCATTAACGTGCGGTTCCAAGGTGGAAAGATCCAATTCGATAATTTGATCGTACTTTGCGCCCGAATCGGCAGTCAGGATTTTTTCTCTGTATTTGTCAGCTTCGTTGGCTATTTCACCGCGACCCGTGGATTTAAGATAATCTTGCATACGGTAATTATAGGGGAACAGAGACGTGGTAGCACCGATTTCAGCACCCATGTTACAAATTGTGGCCATTCCCGTGCAGCTAATACTGTCGACACCTGGTCCAAAGTATTCGACGATAGCACCAGTACCTCCTTTAACAGTAAGGATACCGGCTACCTTCAAGATGACATCCTTTGGAGTGGTCCATCCTTTTAGACTTCCTGTCAGTTTAACTCCAATAACTTTAGGACATTTCAATTCCCAAGGTATATTGGCCATTACGTCTACGGCATCGGCACCACCAACACCGATACATAGACATCCCAAACCACCTCCGTTTGGTGTATGAGAGTCGGTTCCGATCATTAAAAGTCCGGGGAATGCATAATTTTCGAGAATGATCTGATGGATAATACCCGAACCGGGATTCCAGAAACCGACTCCATATTTAGCACCAGCCGTCTTCAAGAAATTGTAAACCTCTTTGTTGATGTCCTTTGCTCTCTTTAAATCCTGAGTGCCGCCAGTTTGAGCTTCGATTAAGTGATCGCAATGAATGGTCGATGGAACTGCCACCTTTGGTAGGCCTACAAAAAACCAACTCCGTTAAAATGGAAGAGATTATGGCAAGATCAGCATAACGAATTTGAATATTATGTAACATTCTTACGATAACTCTTAACCTTATTTAAGTAGATAAAAAGAACATTTATAAAATGATAAGAGAATATACCAGAACTGATGAACTGCAGCATAGCCATCTGTGCAGTTGCATCTTGCATTGCAACACGGTCTGGACGCAATCTAAGATAACTTGTGCCACGCACGATATCTTGCTTATTGGGTTCATCGAGATGAGAGTATAACACTTTTTCAGACAGAGTCAATGGCCGATTTAACCTGCAATAATATTAATCCAATCGTCAAAGAAGAAAATGCATTGACCTTTCGACCGAATGTAAATCATAAAACAATCATTTTTACCTCTTTTTAACAATGTTTAGATTTTCTTCTAATTTTTCATACGGCAAGTAGCTTGTTTTATCGAATTTTGACATAGCCACCTTCGCAGCACCGAAGCTTAAAGGACTCGCGCTGAAGCATCTTTGCTGGATATCTGTTGCAAAGACTGTTAATTTCTGAAATGAATACATAGCTATTAGCATTTATTACATAGTAACGCTTAATAAAGGCTGAAGGATCTTGTCTATGTAAGAAAAACATACTCGTGGAATCCGATACTCTGTTGTAATATGTATACCAAGAACTCGAAGAGCATAAATGAACGATATAAGTCACTTCATGAGTATTTGAATTACAACGTTGCTTGGTGTACAAGAATTCTTAGAAGATTGTCTACTGTATTGTCTATCGTGCTATTAATAGAACTGTATCGCTACAAACATGCAATGTCAGTATCCTCATTATACAAGACTATTATGTGAGATCTTATTACGGTTTTGTATACATCTTTAAATACAGTGTCCTATGGAAAAAAAAGCTACCGTTCTAAAATCTTCTCATTGACAGCAATATCAAAAAATTCCTTCGCACGTAATCTGATAAAGTGACTTGCTAAAGATAACAGAAATTCGTAGATGAAATTCCACGATTTAAGTGTCATCGTAGATATAATTTCGTATGGTCGATTGAAGTTCATTTTATGATAATGAATCTTTATTTAGACCGATACGTATGTTGAATATCTGATAAGGTCTTATCTCCAATAAAATAGCGCATATTATATAAGAAATCATCGGTGTATTCCACGTATATATTCCCCAAACTCGGAGTGGAAAGGGAATGCTTCATTCATTTTAACGCGCCAATGAACGATGCACGATACAAACGTTCGAAACTATAACCTAGAAATATTGCAAGAATACATCGCATGTATATATGTGCACACTTTTGGCCCTCGATTATATAATCGGTCTTCGTACGCGTATAAGATGATTTTTATTCTCGATTCTCTCTCGCCGTATGCAAAAAAAGCTAATTAATATGCTTGAGTGAAAGGTTAATGAGATAAGAGCGTGTATACCCCTAATACATAAAAAAGAACGAGTTGAACTTGTCAATTTTCGTAATGGCACTTGTAACGCTTTCGACCAATCGAGAATTGAATTTAAACAAAACATGATTATGACAGAATAATATTCTATTGTTTCTCATTCCTTTTACGTTTCTTTTTTTTTTATTATTACTTTGTCGATAGGCGGCCGATTCGAACGTCGATATACTTAGTTTTAAAATTCAACGAAAGAACGTTGGAAGGCTCATTTCTGTATATTCATCTCCCACTATCCTCGTTCGATATACTATTTCGAAGCATCGCGAATGACCTCCCAAAAAAAGAGGTCAAGCAGTAGACACGCACCTTCCCGATCGAATATCGTTCGCTTCGCAAAAAAGTCGTCGGGTTTCGATAATTTATGGGAAACAGAAAAAACTTTTATTCGACGATCATGATACAAAATGTGAGGCGTACCTGTGCACTTAAAATTCGCGTGCAGTACGACATCGTTGCTCGTCGAAGTCAGATCACTCGTGACGTTCGTTATAATCTGTGCTGCTATGTAAGAATCTTGTTGTAGCGCAGGCGCCAACGGAAAGATTTGCAAAAATTAGATCTTGCCTCCGGTGGCAGTCCTTCTCAAACCGGCCACTAGAGAACTGAGAGGACGAAATTGCGAGTCTCTCGTATCAATGTGAAAGAACTTTTGCGCTTGCGTTATGAGAGAGAATTATTTAGTGGCGATATCTTTTAGTGACGTTTTTTCTTATCGTTCTACATTACCTACGGTCGAATTTTTAATATCTAAATTATACCAGCAGTTAACTACACTGATATATGTAATCAGTACGATAACTTCCATTCATGGTCACTCGAGTCATTATTCTATTTTATCGGCGATAAGATAACGCAATTTACCGATAGTTCTTTACGACAACGGCAGGTGACGCTTTTGGGAGCGCGATCGTGCAAATTGCCTGGCGCAGTTTTTCAAAACAGAAGCGAACTTTCTTAACGTTTCTTTGTTTAATTCGAGTCACACGAATTTAAGGATAATCTGAGAAATTGCGTAAAAAACGGTTTAAAAATAAATATTAATTCTATAGAACGAGAAATGCGCGTTCCCACGCGAAATTGGTCCGCTCTTATTTCCATTTTCCTTCTCGCCTTTCTCCGTGGTCCTTGATTGTCCTCTGAATCATCGCTCCAACTTTTACTCCCTTCACTCCCTCAACGATTCTCGCACGTGCCGCGCGACACGTTTTTCCCACTGTGGGAAGCGAATTGATAGGAAAGAAAGAGAAAGAAAAAAGGTTACCACGGCGTGCGTTATTCCCGTGTACGAATCCAATCGGCAAAAGATCGGCACGATCGGTCTCTCGTTGAGAATTTACGAGGATTTTTCGATTTTGATAACCTCTGACATCCGCGTTTCTTCGTGATCACCACGAAGAGAGAGAGAGAGAGAGAGAGAGAGGAAAACAAAAAGAATAAGAGAAAGGAACGAAAGAGAGAAGAAAAGTCGACAGTTTCGAGGTGTGGCCAAAATGGCAGCGACATAAACGAGCTGGGCTATCTCTTCGATCCTGTAAAAGGTTCGCGGGTTATCGCCAAAGTATTCCGATGTCGTCGATCCTTTTCGATAACGATCGAACTCGCGGGAAGCGGAATTTTAAGCCGTCGTAACCTACCTCAAAGTGGATCGGTTAGATAGCAGCGCGTAGGTGACGATAATGGCCGACATCATCGAAACTTATGTATTATTAATATCTCGTCGCGAGGATTGCCGTTGAAAGAATCCTGATCAGCCGTGAAGCACGTGACGAAGCCGGAGAAGTCATCGAATCCGTTTGCGTTACGATCTTTGAGAGAATTCGTTTCTTGCTCCAGTTTACGAAGGACTAATAGAGTAGCGAAAGAAAAATCGAGGAAAAGAATTCGTTAGCGAATAAAACGGGACAAAAAGAGAGAGAGAGAGAGAGAGAGAGACAGGGAAGAAAAATGATCTCTGCATCGATCGCTTCGATCCCCCCGCCATTTTTTCTCTCAATCTTGCCTCGTTCGCTCGAATTTCTCAAACTCGCCTCGAAGCGGCTAGAATTATAGTCAAAGTTATGTCGGTAGCCCGTAAGGCAAGTAAACGCCATTGCGACCCCGGGGCCACGTCTAAACGCTACTTAGAGATCGAACATCGATCATTGTTATTTCCACCCAGGTTACGCGATTGCAAAATCCTTTTGCGCGTGACACTCCATTTCCTTAGCCTAGCCGCCTCACGGTGTTCCCCGTGTGCTTTGATTATACGCGTCGATTTGGAGAGCCAGGTATCGCGTAGCTCGATCTCTAGCGTGTATGTTCATATATGTGTGTCGATCTAAGCTTTCCGATCGTCTCGGTATTGCATACTCATAATTATTATTAGAATCTCCTTGATCGTACGTAGAAAAACTGAACGTGTATTATAGATCGTTGCGTAGGTGGAATCGGGACGAAAGTGGCATGAGTGTCAGAAATAGATGAGGGGTTCGGAAGTAAAATGGTGTGGGGTCATAATTTTTTAAGATGCCGATTTTACGGGTAACTGATCGTTACAAATTTTTTCACTGCCATGGTAGCGTAAGTCAGTAGACGGATTTATATTTTATTTCAGATTTATATATTTTCTCCGTTCAATCTTATAAGTTGAAATAAACGATTTATGTCAAAACGAATTATATAATGCAAGATCTATACATAATAAAAAAATACAAATTATTTATTATTCTTTTAATATTATTTTAGAATTTTAGCTAAACTTTATTGTGCAATTACTCAACACAATATTTTTTTACTTACACCATTACAGTTCTGAACCTTTTGAACGTGGAAAGCAAAAAATTGCAATCTCAATCGGGTGTTCTTTAATTGTTATGCAAATGTTGAACCCACATCTCGAGAAACACGCGGTCGACATGCATAATCGTCGAAACAGCACTTACCGATTTAACTTTACACGATACACAACTTTAGAGCATCAGCATCCAAGAGAGAAGAAAAAAGGGAGAAAGATAGACAGACGAGAGAGATATTTGAAGCCTCTCGACACTCAACGTAAAGTAGTACCGATAAGTGCCTTTCGCTGATCACCAGGATTCGAGTGGTTGTTTGCGGGCAAGCCGATAATTGGTCCAAGTACCGAGAGTAAGATCGATCGCATTCCCATCGCGTAGGGCTTTAAGAGGATATACATATATACATTCTCGGTGCATGAGAGTAACGAAAAGAGAGAGAAAGAGAGAGAAGGCTCGATTGGTCCTTGACATGATTAACTCGTTGTGGGTGGACCAGGGCATACGTTTCGACATACTTCTTTTCGCAGTGATCCTGCTTCTTGTTCTTTGTCTTTCTTTCTCTCTCTTTTTTCGAGATGTTTGCTTTCATTTCGGACCTTATTCAAGCGAGCCAAAGAAATGCCTTTTGTCTTGGTAATATTCAATTAACGATCGTATATCACCTGTATCTTAATGAGATCTGTCAGTGAGCTAACGCCTACGATGTATCTTTATCGATAGACGATGCATCTTCTTCTTCGCGTTTTCTTCGATGTTAAAAAAAGGATATTCCAAAAGAGGATTGCAAATCCATTTAATTATTAAACGGAAGAAGAACATTATTTTCGTCGATCAATGTTCCTCATAAACAAGTGGAGATTTATTAGAATGATTTATTTTTCATGGGTGCGACGAGAAAAAGTAGGACAAAAGTATGGCGCCAAGTATGGCGGCAGCGGGCTTAAAGAAGCGAACATCTATCCTTGCGAGGATAATAAGACCGGTCGAAAATTTAGGAGCGATTCGTTCGACTCTTTATCTCAACGTCCATCTGTCATCGTTTTACCACGTGACAGGGATAGCGCCCTGCTGCCTAGAGTATGTGCGTGCCACTGTTTCGATTGATACGTCGCGCGAAGAATTCACTCGTGATCTCGAAGGACTTTCGCGAATCGCCTCTTACCCGACGACGAAAATTACGAAACTGCTTCGCGTTCAAGGGTGAGAATTGAAGGTGAGAATTGAAGGCGTTCAACGGTTGGGTGATTTCTTTTTTCCTGTAATCAATTCTAATTATAAATATGTTATATTAATATAAGTAAATCATTCTATTAGTAATAATAGAAATTCGTGCGAAGGAGTTCGAATTATTTTGTTATGTATTTATTTATTAATAATTAGCAGTCTTTGAATATAAGAATAAGAATTTCTACAATAGGGAATGAGAAAGCGGATAATCTATTAATTAATTAAAAATAAAGATATATCGAGAATCCCATTTACCGACACTTATGCAATGCATAAAAAAAGCTAAATTGCATACACGGCACATCATTAAAAAATAAGGTCTGGATAAGAGGAAAAATATTTCCAAATTTATTACAGAGACAGTAATAAACCATGATACTCTTATGGCAATTACCCTAAAGAATTTATAATTACGATAAACCGCATAAAATCGGACCGTTACGATCTATCTGTCTCTCTTTCTCTTATAAACATTATAAGCGATCCAAAATGTAGATGCAACCATGAAAGCGAAGATATAAACCATATATGGCAATGCAAACTGTATGAGGATCACAGAATCTTAAATATAGAAATATAGTATGTCTTCTCTTTCTTCAAAAATGTAAAGTGCAGATTTAGAGATATCTTTTACGATAAAATTATGAAACATTTTGTTAAAGGTTATATTGAAATATAATGCACGCGTACACGAGAAATTGTCAAACTTATTTTTCTCGAAAACAGAGTCTCGTATAATAAATCTCATATAATAAGTATTAAATAATGAAAATTGTATTTTTAATTTTCGATTTATCTTTTCACGTAGAATCACCTCCTCTTCGGTTGTACAACCAGTTATCGAACACCCTGTATAGTTGATCTCGTTATTATATCGTTAAAGATTCCTTTTTAATTTGATTTATACTTTAGATAAAATCAATTCGATAGTATATCCAATAAACGTCATGTTAATACGATGTACGCATAAGTGACACGATATTTTGAGGTTGTAGCTAATTTTAGAACGAGATAATCGGACTCGGACACTCCATCACGGATACTTTTCGCGTGCGAATATGCAGGCCAATAAGTCGACCCAAGTATCTTCCCCGCAAGGTCGACCACGGTAAAGAGACCGACCTTGCGGGGATTTGACACTGTCGATGCGACTCCATGGTCCAAATCGAGAACTCGTTCCGAACTCTTTCGGCCCTACACATTTCGCGGCATAATAAATCGGATATCACTTTCATTTTTACACCTCGTATCGGATTCAACGGACCCACGAAATACGAGCACGATCGATCTCCTTCTCGCGGTGATCGTTGTACTTTATTTTTCCGAGAAATTTAATTATGCAATTATCTTCGTAATTAAATTAACGCTACGATTATCGAACCAGTCAAAACGACTGCTTTTAAATTTATATTTAACAATCAGTCAAATTTATGATTTCGTATTTCAGAAATTTTTCATGACTTTACAACTTTCACAATAACTTTACAATTTTCTAGTGTAAAGAAAAATCAGTATGTTATAATAAAAATGTGTAATATAAAAAAAATTAATTGTTGAACTTCTGTTGCTAAATATGTCTGTACCACGAATAATCAATTAATTTAATATAAATAAAATATAAAATATCTATATTATATAAATTACCAACGTGGACTGAACGGCTTTTTGAATAAGTCATTTTGATTTGTTTGGTAGAAATAAGCATACATTAATTGTCAGTAGATCTACTATTAAACAACAATGATAACGGATCGATTAATCAATTTATGGTAATTACTCGATGATTAATCTAACGTTGCTTTCGAACTTTCGATCGTAAATTACAAATAATAAAAAATTGGTGACTTACGACCGAACTTTAGACCGCGGGTGAAGCTCGAGGGCTACATACATAAAACTTCGATTCACGACAACGTTTAACGCAACCAATAATTAACCCTTGCAATTTGCACTCATAATACTCGGTCGCGTTCACTGGTATTATTTTTTATCATTTAAAAATGTATCGACGTAAGAGACACTTCGATGAGGAATTAAAGTCCGATATTCTGATCGATTCTTTTTTTTTACTCTCATAAAATTGTTCCCTGATGTTAACGTGGCAACATTTCTAACTCGTGGCCTCGAGTATTCGCCAAAAGGCGGGGGTGGAAATTTGAAGTATCGCCCAGAGTGGATTAGAAGGAACTACTTTCGCCGATCGTAGCTCGAGGCATTTTCCGCTTCGCTTTGAAACGTTATAGTAAAAGGAAACACGAGTTGTATAGGACATATATAGAGTATAATAAAAGGGAAACAGAAGTGACGAATGTGATGGCGTCTCTTCTTCCGCGTGATTACGCTCACTTGGGGAGGTCGAGGTTGAGTAATAAAATAATTGATATCGTCGGGAACGTGAATATTGTAACATAAATAAATTCGGTTGTAAAAATGAACATATTGTGGTTCTAAAAATTAATTATTAAGTTAAATTGAATTAAAATAAATTATACAACGGGAAACTGTCATAAATAACAATGGAGATTAGACGACTCATTAAATGTAGGTAATTCTTTAACTTGTTAATAAATATCAAAAATATTAAGTATAACCATACTAATTTATGTTACAACCCAATATAAATGAACAAAATGGACTAGATTGTTCTACTTAAACATTAACGGAAGATGTTACCTCCTTATTGTACAATTTTACATACACACAGGGATATATACTAATCATTCAAATAACTTTAACATCGTTAACTATGATCGTTGCCCTTATTTCTAAGTGACATTAACCTTTCACTTCGAGACACCGATCGAAATGCGAGCCTCGAGCAATAAAAATTACTTGACAGTGGTGCTCGACGGTGCGTGCCAATTGGCCGTGGTGTTTCTTCGACCATGATGGTCGATAGAGTTACGCTGTTATTACATCGAGTAGGTCGCCGATTTCCTTTTCTTCCCTACCTTGAAAAATGAATATCGTTTTCATGGTAGGTACTCGTGGTACTCGTGGTACCTGCTCCTTTAAGGGCAAAGAAAGTGCTGTAAGTGAATTTGAAGTAGGATCGTGCAAACATCCTTCTCGCATTTATTAACACGACCTTACGTTCTTTAAGCAATGATTCACCCGACGAGTTTGCAGATAAGGTGGAATTGCGCTGGCAAAATAAACCGATTTGTAACTTGTACCAACTTCGCGTTCGCTTGTCGCTCGCAACCACGGATCTATCTTTCCTTTAGCAAGCCGGTGACACCGATTAAAGGAACGATCATCGAGTCACGTACTCGAGTATTTGCCAGTGTCAAGTCGCGTGGCATTCCACGCGAGCGACGCTAAGCTAATTTATTCCCAGATTGGAAAGGAAATTGATTTACGCTGAAATTGATTTTTCTTATTAATACTAAATTGCTTTATCTAAAATAAAAATCAAATTGACAAGAATCTTTAGCGATATGATTTAAATATATTTCCATAAATTTGTATCTATTATTAATTACAGTAAACAAATTCGGCCAACCGTCGAATACTTTCAATTCTTAAACTTGTTAAAGAATAATATTGTAGAATAAGAATAAAGAATATTGTTGTCAAATAAAGATAGAGCTATGCCGATCTCCGCTTTAAAGGAATATATCTGGAATTGGATCTTCGTATAAACACAATTCCTGGATCGAAGGGAATTACGGTCTAGAAAGGAAAAAAGAAAAAAAATGAACGATAGATCGTATCTCCAGCGACAGTAGCCGCGAATTCGCTCGGTCACCGAGACACGAGCACATGCTTCGCGTCACTACGATGCGCCTAGACCACTTTCTTTCCTACTTGGTTCGCCAGCATGAAAAAACTATGTCTTCCGGGTTGCTCTTATTTTCATTTCTTTCTTTTCCTTCGTGTACGTGGCCTCCAGCCACAAGGAGGGTTATCGTACCATTTTCTAATCCGGAACCAGTTCTCCGTGACGTAAAGCATCAGGAAAGTGACGAATGAGTGGAATAATTATTACAACATGATAAATATTGCGCATAATTAATAGCAACGTTTTTTTCTTAAATTTCTTTTAATCACCTACTTGTTTTTTTCCCTCCCACGTTCCCTTATACATCCACCCACGCACGTACACACCCTCGTCACTTTCTTTTTTTCTTTCCATATCCATTCACACGCATAAAAAAATAATCCCACGTTCAAGACGCTCGTCTCGTATACGGGAGATTATTAAATCGAAGGCGTAAAGTTCACGCTCGTCAACGCGGAGAGACACTTTTTGGGGCGAGTACGTAGATGGCATGGATTTGGTACGGCGCCAATTTTTTCGAAGGGCTCGACGTCGTCGTCCTCGTCGTGATAACCACGAGGAGAGTAAAAGAGAACAAGAGAATAAGAATGAAAATAAAAGAGAAAAAGAGAATAAGAAAGAAAGAAAGAAAGGAGAGAGAGAGAGAGAAAGAGGGAGGAAGGGAGAGGGAGAGGGAGACGCCTCGAGATCGGAAAACGTGACGTAATCCCTCGCGGAGAAAGCAACCCAGGCAAAAGTCTGGGCTTGGACATAAACGACGACGTGCTGCCCGTCGACAGGGCATTACACGCGTGTAGGTCGCACCCAAGAGCTTGTTGTGCACGCGTGAAATGCTTTCGCGGTGGATCACCGAGCATACCACGTTTTCAGGAGTGTGTTACGTAACACCACAGTATCTACAGTAGCGCAACTCTATATATATTTAGTTATAAGTTTAAAAATATAATTTTTATTAAAAAGTAGGAAGTGGGTGGCAGAAATTGTCTTTTATTTAAAACTTCTAATTTTACATTTACGATGTCACATTTGTAATATTTATACATTCATTATTACAATAATATAAGTATATTATAACTGTATTAAATATATAGCCTCAATTACTCATGTTTTTAACAACCTTATACATTCTACATGAAATTACGAAATAATAGTCCCGAGAGGATGATCGAGTTTAATTCGATTAATCGTTACGAAAGGAGATCTATTAGCATTTCAAAATTACCCCTGACCCGAATTCGCCGCTCCACAAAATTAATAACAATCATAACAATAACGATGAACATCTTTCGCTACCGTGCACCTCATTTTCTGATTTCTCTCTCGCTTTAATTCCCGATGCACGACGTACGTAATTAAATCCATCCACTTGATTATTAAAACGTACCTAAGTGCATCACCTAATCGAAAAATTTTAATGAATCGTAAGAAGAGTGATGAGACAGAGGGTTAAATGTCGTGCCTCGTGTGATCACTGGGACGACCGAAATGTTTCCGATATAAGAAAAGAGTCGTGTTTCTCCTATCCTCGTACGTAGGTACCTACTCGCGTATGATCGTATTACGAGACGCGAATAGTATGTAGGTACCTGATGATAGTAGTAGTAGTAGCAGCAGCAGCAGCAGCAGCAGGCACGTGCTAAATTATCCTGCGAGATTCTTGCCACGTTGCGTCACTAATCGGTGAACCGTCGTCGAAGGGACCTTGACAATGCGGGCTCACGGCGAGGGTGTTCTCCTTCGATATTAATTATATATGCGTTCCGTCGTAACAATAGTCTTTATCTTGGCGGAAGAAACACGCGTTATTATTCAGCGTTGATTGGCTAGATAATAAATAATATGTATTGTGAGAAGAAACGAAGAATAAATAAGATCGTTAATAAATCGAATGGCGAAGCGAGGTCACTATCGGGTGATTATTTGTGCGTTAACTAGCGAAGTGCGATACCATTTCGTCCAGTGGGAAAGTTCTTGCCTCCTTTTTTTTGCGAATAGTCTGCCTTTTTTTATCCGGTCACTAATTCCGACGATGATCGCAAGCAGGCAGAGTAAATCGTCCGATCGTAGGTCGGCCTAAAGATAAATACGAGTATAAATACGTATTATTAAAGAAAAGAAGAAAAAAAGGTTGATATACCGATGAAATTTATGAATACTTAGCTAATAGATGTGCGTGGGTATATGTATGTAAGTACGTATGCCGTAATGGGAATTTTATTTATTCGAATTACCGGTAACGATTACTACGTGCTTCGAGAGACAAGAAACCGATGACGTTACGTCAGGATAATCGAGCGTAAAAATGCGGAACTCGAGGGACTACTCCTGAATTCGCGAAGTCGGCCTCTGTAATTATATCGTGATTGATATACCGAGTCTACGTGGATCGTAGATCGAAAAATTTCATCCCGATCAGCGTGTAGCCCAATAAACGTCGATAAGGGAAAGCATTGCTTCGGGGTTCTTTCTATCTCTATCTCCTCTCTCTCTCTCTCTCTTGTTCTCGTAGGTACGAACAGAGAAATTGCCTACGGCGGTTTTGCAAACTTCTCAAAGCGAGACGCTTTTGTACGAGCACAAATAATCATGACGCTGCGTTAGATCACACATATACTTTTCATTGTCGATGCTTTCTCGCCGTCTCCCTTTGAAATTACGATAAAATATCGTTGCCTCTTTCGAAGAATGGTCTTCGCCGTTTAGTATCGTTTCTAATCACACGTAATGATTGATTCAAACTTTCCTTTCAAAATTCACGCTCTATTTATTCGATTTGGGCCACGTCGCGAACGATTAAAATAATATTACGTAATTTTATGGATATATTTTCTACGATATCGTTCACTGGAAAGTCATAGTCGTCGTTTCGGCTACCCGAAAGTTCTTTTTTTTCCTATTTCGATTTCGATTCGCTTTCTATAAGAACTTCGAGTTCTGTTGCAGCGTCTGAATGAAAAAAGGAAGTATACGAGTGTGAATAAGTGGCATCCGTTAATACATATTTCACGGATCGAGATCCTGTTCCAACGAAGAAACTGTTTCACTTATTATCGAATGCAAATAAGCTCTCTCTTCTGTCAGGTACTTTCGTATCACTAAAGAAATCGTTCCGTTGTAAGAGAGAGAGAGAGAGAGAGAGAGAGAGAGAGAGAGAGGGAGAGAGAGAGAGGAGGGGGAGGGAAACTACTCATTGGAAACAAGTGGTTCAAGTAATCGAGTTCTTATCTGGAACGTGCCTTTGTCAAAATCTGCTTCTTTGATGCTGCTGCTACACTACTTCGTACTTCCTGATCTTGGAATGGAAGAATGGCGATTAGAAAGGAACGAAATTTCTCCAAAGTGATCGGCTCTGGAAATGATCGAAGTCGCTTTAGAAAACAAAAAATTCTATCTTCTTTCGCTATTCTTCGCGAACCTACAAAATGTTTTCTTTCCAAAGAAAAAAGTGATTATTCATTCTATCGAATTTTTCTTCATCCAGATCCTAACCCTTAATTATGCTCGTAGCTCGTAAATCGATCAATGGAATGACGAATGGATGATTGCGTGTTCTACGGCTACAGCCTGAAGCTTTTCTCGGAGGGCTACGAAAAAGCAGGAACGCTTACATAAATTGTTGTCCATAAAAATGGCTAATAAAAATGAAAGACACTGGGCAGAGTACGGCGAGAGCGTGTAAGTAGGTATGTATACTACGCTAATTAGTGTAGCGCTAATTCCTTTTCCTACATTTTATACGATCTCCGCTATGAGATAATTTCTGTGAAAAGTGCTCGAAGAGATAATAAACATGCGACATGTTGGAGAATGAGAAAGAGAGGGGAGAGAGAGAGAGAGAGAGAGAGAAGAAACGATAATTCAAGGAATTCATCGTGAATCCTGATAAAATATTCGAATCATTAATTATCATTAACTTTTTTTTTGTACGCGGGACAACGTTATCGTTTACGATGAAATCACGAATTTTATGAGTCGATAAAATTTTCCAAGTAACAAAACGCTTACTAATTTTTCTCGGGAAAACAGCTGAAGAGAAAGAGAATACCAAACTTGAGCGTCGAGACGCGATCGATTTGAAAGGTAAAGAAATTAACCACTGAATCACTCGAACAAGATGGTATCCGGAAGGTACCGAATAAAACGCGAGTGAAACCACGAAGATCGAGAGAGAGAGAGAGAGAGAGAGAGAGAAAGAGAGAGGGAGATCAAACAAATAACTTGAATTTCCGTCTTTCTCTTTCTATCTCTTTCTCTCTAGAACGATCTCTCGGTGATCGTGTGCGCGCGCGAGCGTGGATAATGATCCACACGCGCGTGAGACATTTTCCTCCGGCCTTCCTACTGTTTCTCATTTCTCACGGGATATTTCGGCAACTGACATTGTCCATAATACGAAGGTCGACTCTGAATATGTAGACTTAAGGAAACGAAAGAACGGATTTCGCGCGGGATCTCGCGCGACGCAATTGTTCCTTTATTTTACCACCAAAATGAATCTTGTCTTCGACGATTACCAACGCGATTGCTATCTTCTCCCCTTGAAATTCGTATGTACGTTGAGTCTCTACAGCCGAACAAATTTACATCTCGCTTTTGCTCACTTTTATTTTCAACGAGGATAATGTGTATGATTTTATTAACAGGAATGGACAACGATTGACTTGGAGATACTTTTATAGAAAATGACTGTACCGAAGGTATTCGGTACGTTATTCTCATGATTTAAAATCGAGAAAGGCTGCGTATGTTAGACGTACGTATATGTATTTATGCTTTTACTAAAAGAAGAAGCCGATTCGATCGATAGATAAACTACCCCTTGAAAATAGACAGCGAGTTTTACGAGGCAAGAACAAAAAAAAATATGGCTATCGTTCTCCGACATATCCTTGGGTACAGCACGGATAAAAATCGTTGTTCTCGGCACTCGATGTAAAACCATCGTTTCGTACCGATATGGTTCGACTCGGTGCGTCATTATTAATGAAATCCGTCTTACGCGGCGGTTATTATATCGCGAGCGGCGATTCTAGTCATCTGAAACGCCCACAAACGAGCGAGTGTCTCCTTTTCAAGTTGGCCGCGGCCTTTTTACGAGCGATGCAATTTTCTAAAAGGTTCCTTTCCCTTCGTACCGAGCGTACGATCTCGCGCGTAAGACGCGGCCGCGTCGTGCCGACGCAATTGCACCAGATCGCCCGGAGCGTGCGAATGATCGACGCACGCAGTTTTTCTCGGGGCTTGCCTTTTGTTGCGTTAGGACTTTCTTTTCCCATCTTTGTCGATACGATTATTTTGTTAACAAAATTGTTTCATTACGTTGTTAAGTCGTTGACAGATTTTATTTTATTAACAAAAAATAAGGTAATCGTAGACGTTAACAAATTGGGATTCGAGGTATAGTAAACCCACGTATAACGCGGTTTCGATTTAACATAATTTACAAATTATAATAAAATGATAAATAATGTATTATAATGCAATAATAAATACTATGTCTATTTAATAGCTTTCCTTATTTTTTTTTAATGGTGTAAAATAGTTTTTTATATTAAATATATATTAAATATATTGTAATAAATGTAATGTATTGTAATAAATGTAATAAATACCCATAATCAGTTCGAATACGTAAAATTTAAGTTACGAACTTCGATATATCGTTTTCGACCTCTCGAAGAATCGTTGCACCGTCCACTCGAGAGATTTCACCGCGCCGGAAAGGCGATGGATCACGAACCCCGCAATCCCACACTTTTTCCCATTTCTTTTGATTAACGATCACGATGCGCTCACTTTGTTGTTTATTCCCGAAAGTGACGTAATCCGCATAAAAGATCTCCTTCTCGCTTAGTCGCAAAACGTATGAAAGCAATCTCTGGATTGGCAAGTAACGACCTTATCGATCGAATGATTCACGCCTTGCCGTATCCATCGCTTCTTGCTTTCAGCGCGCGAGACTTTTCATTGAGAAATCGAGTACCCACTGTGATCGTCCCTATCGTTTTCGCGATCTCCCTCTTGAATTTCAGAACATTCGAAACGATAGGACTGAAATCGTTCTCACGATGACCAACGATCGATCGGTCCATCGATCTATCGATAGTAGTAGTAGTAGTAGTAGTAGCCCACAACGGCGATCGCCAACGAAGAAGGAGACAGATGTCAAATGGCAACTCGGCGAACTTGGCTCCTCCGTTCTTTTTTCCTAGATTCGCCTCGTATCCGATCCATAATTCCTGTAGCGCGAGTAAAACTTAGCAAGGCGTGACACGAACGCCCATATCCATTCGCGAGTAATACCCGGGTAGGTAGGTATAGATCGGTCGTGGAATATAAATCGTGAGTTTAACGCGCTATCGGGAAATTCATGATCTCAGTCGTCCCAGTTGAAAGTGTGTCTGCTTCGAAGTGGAAAAACGTGATCAATATATATTTTTAGCCTGGCTTAAAAAAAGATTACCTATCTATATTAATCAAACTAAAAGTAGGAACGTATCTGCATATGAATATACTCGAGTAACGCGATACATCTTGCGTGAGTTTTATTTATGGTACCGCGATAAAGATTTTGTTACTCGATAAAAATCTTATCGGTACCTTTCATCCGGACGAAGCGGCACGAAGATACTCGCGTCGTATATTCAGAAAAATTCTTGATAATCCTCTTGATATCGGAAGCTCTCGAAAATGTCGTCACTTAGATCCGTTTGAGAGGACATTAATAATCCCGTCGATTATTAACGCGGATCTGCAAAAGATGAAACGTCTAATGCGTTACTTCGTAATTTCCGCTTATTATTATTACAATCGTGTCACGATCGAAACATAAATTCTTTCTTTCGCGGAGGATACCGAACGAAATCCACCGATGACGTAACAATGGCCGCGCTCGTGTACCGAGAGAGGATCCACCGGTAGAGATGCTGCGATCCGAGCTCATTTACATACGTCAATGATTAATCCGAGGATAGTTAACGCATCTTCTGAAGAGATACTGGACGGACGAGTAAACACGTGTCGCATCACGAGAAAGAAGATTCCAAGTCGACTGCAGTTCGATGCGATCCGCCGTGCCGCGTAGATCCGATCGTCACGGTTCAGGTACGATCCACGATCTATACTCGATCCTTTGAGTTATACTCCTAGATAAAATTTCATCGAGAGGATTTTTTCACTCGACGCGATCGATTCTTTCGTTCGCGATCTTCTCAATTCTTAGACGTTATTTTTATTTATATTTTAAACGAAGTTTATTGCAAGTAGGAAAGTGCATGTAACTTGAATCTAGATACATAATAACGGATCTTAATACTTCCTCGCGTTAACGAAGTTTCCTTTTTTCATACTTCGTTATTAATTATCGTTTCTTCCTCGTTGGTATTACAAGAGAAGAATCCTGAAGTTGTAGTCGGAACGACGGTCTCGCGTGTCGTTCAAAATCTCTTTAGCGGGATGTTTAACGAACCAGTTTAATTCGTCTGTGGCCAGCAACTATAGTGCACATTTTGTGCATAGACCGATGTTCTTAGTTAATTATCCTTTCTGTCGGCGCATCGTGAAAGTGTCGTTCACCTTGATTATCTTCGTTCTCTTTAATTAACCTAATCGTCGGAACGTCTCCGAAGTAAAAGAAAAAAAAACAAAACAAAAATTGCAACTATTCGTCGAACGCATGGGATTAGTGATTCTTAGCAAAGATCGGGATCGATCATTCTCCATTCTTTCGACCATTAAAAGTGAAAGCCACCACCTCGTTCGTCATACTCGATCTTCAAAGCTATTTTATAAACCCGAAGATCTGGTATCCTTTGGTGTGTGTAATTCTAATGTCTCGGTTCCTTATTCGGTTGCTACTTAATGCGAGTAAACGTTTATCAGAGGATCTATCGGATTCTTTGCAACGGTCGTGATTCCAAGTATATCTGATCGTGATTAGCAGGTCAAGCTAGAACTGTGTTACTCTCTCACTAATCATTCGGCTCGTAGATTACGAACTAAAAAGTTGTATATATTTATATCCCGTTTATTTATTACAAACGAAGTAACAAAACCGAAGAGATGTATCACTAGTTCTTAATTAAAAAAATAGAAAAGTTAAAAGCATGTCGAATTCGCGAAAGTGACGGAGTTCGGTATATCATTAAACGAATGTTTAGCGATCTAAGGTTAAGAAATCATTAAACCTGGAAAATGAAATATTCTAATGCTAACGAGTGTCGCGCGAACTCGTTCGTTACATTTCTCTTCCACACGAAACTACGCTATCCCAAGAAGAAAGTATACTTTTACATAGATAAAAATTCGTGGACCGGTAACGACTTCTTGGAATACCAGGAAAAAAGAGCGACTTTAGAAGAAAGAAGAAAAAAAAAAGATCTTAATAGTCCTGGCTCTGAATCAGAAGTCTTATACCGTAACGATCGCGCGAGTCATCCTATTTTTAACCGAGAGAAGCGTATACACGTACGCGTAACTACGTAACACGGAAAGTGTCTCGATCTGGGCCAGTCCAGTACCCCACCCCGTGATCTTGTGTGATCTGCTGGTCCCGTTGGCCTCTGCTTGGCCTCTCTCTCTCTTTCTCTCTCTCGCTCTTTTTTTCTCTCTCCCCTCGATTCTCCCTGAACCGATTCTGTTGGTCCTCGACCGTTTCCATCCGGACGGATCGGTAGGGTTTACTAAGAGAGCACGAGTCCTCCGAGGGTTCAGTACGAAACGCGCGCTCGAACTCGAAGGATCCCTTGTCTTCGAGATTTCTCACCTTACGAGGAGACCCATAGGAACTTCGAAAAGATAGAGACATACATATAGAAAGAGAATCTCCCCAATCGGCTACTCGATCCTAAATCATACGCTGATCGTTTTTCGATCTCGATGATCGCGTCGATTTCGAGACTACGAGTGTTGCATCTTCGATTTCCAGCGTTACGAGAAGATTCCACCGATCGGTGAAGGTACTAGGAAAGGGTAGAAATGGGTCCTGCGATCGACAGGATGGCGACGCGATCGATCCTATTGATCCTTCTGTCTTTGACATCCCTGGCTCTTGGATTAACAGCAAGTAAGTCTATTTTCTCTATTTTTTCATTTTATTTATTTAACATTGATTCAAAAATCTTTCATTGCATTGCGATTAAGAAATAGTTTACTACATGTCTAAACAATATCGAGATTATCAAGATAGTATTTATTTAAAAAAAAAGGATTTTATATCCACTTTAGCGAGTATTTCGAATTGGCCTTCGAGTAGCCGTGAAAAAGACGCGTCTTCTTAAACTAGACTTCCCATCTCATTGTTTTTCCTGCAACAAGATCGATGAATGAAACGTCCAGACTCTAAATGGTATCTCTTAAAGAATACCGCTCGAGAAGATCCAAAAGCAGATTCTCTACGCTGATCGGTACACTCGAAGACGATCGATTGTATTCATCTTTAAGGTTAAGTTACGCCATCGGCAATTGGAGCACGCCGTTCGCGACAAGGACGATACCATTTACGTAAGAGACGCGTTCGCGATGCCCGGTGGCCATTAAGGAGACCGATAATGTCAGGGAACGAAAAAGAGCTTTCGTGTTCGTTAAAAAGGGAAAGTAAAAAACAAATAAGTTAGTCGTCTCTAAAGTATCTACATTATTTGAGCTGTTAAGAAGCTAGTTCGAAAAAAAATCGAAAATCATTGTATTATACTGCATTTTTTATATAGAATTGTTAAATAATATTAGAATTTGTTTTCTAATAATCTGACTCTCAAAAAACATTAATAATCAAACTGTTTAAAAGTCAAAGCGATTAAGACCATTTTTGACATTTTCTGATTTTTGTAAAGTTCAATCGGATAAATTTTACTAAAAAAATTAGAAAATTTTAAAAAGTGGACTTAATCGCAGTTTGTTAAGAGTCAAATTATTAAAAAATCAATTACAATATTATTTAATAATTTTATATGTAGAATAAAGCATTATATAATTATTTTTTATGTCTTCGAATTACTTAAAAGAACAATACGTTATTATTCTAAAATTTGTTTTTCAAGCTTGATTTCTGATCGCTAGAAAAAGATACTTAATCAAACAGACTAATCGTAATAGTATATAAAAGAAAGATATAAAAGTAAGTCGAAGGTACAATGGTGGGGGGTGGATTAGCCACTTTCTTTTTCGCCTACATCAGGTGCCACCAAAGGCACGCGTTGTTACGTCGATTTGAAAAGAAAGAATCCTAGTAGAATACGCGAGGATACTTTCTCCCACGAAAGGGAATGATTTATCCATCGATCCTACCGATCGCGGCTGCGCGATCGCTCGCCCGTTAAGGACCTAACGACGCATTGTATCGCTTATTTAATAAAGAATCTCTTTTCGCGCCATTACCCACCCGTTTATGATAAATCGGGGATCGTTACGTTGAAGACGTAACCATCGAGCGTGGATCCATTGTCTTCGTTTCGCGAACGAAAGAAAACTCGATTACGATGTTCGAAGCTTTTCCGTGCTTCCTCTTTTATCTTTTTCGATACGTGCATGTATGTATATACAGTATATCCCCATAAAACACGGTGTTTGAATTTCTGAACAATATGATATTACGTAAATTAGTTGAAAAAAAAATAAAATTGCATTTGAAATATTATTTTTTTCTTTATATAATATAAAAATAAAAAATCTCATCACGTGTCGTCTTGTATAAAGGTTTCCTTAATTTGTTAACCGTGCTACACGGAGATTTATCGTACGTACATTCGATAAATCCACGATAATTCCAACTATGGGAAATCCTACTCGTTTAATTATCACGATTGGATAATGTAAATCGACGCTAAACGATTTCGTGATACTCCCTCTCGATATCTCTGGCCATGTTATCTCTTCCCTTCTCCCCCGGTCGCCTCGTGCAGGATCAACATATCCGGCAACAGCAGTTAATGATAATGGCGGCCAACTACGTACTTACCAATCAATACGCACTTCGTACGAGAATCTCCTCTCTATTTTTTTTCATCTTCCATCTTTTTTCTATCTTCCTTCTTTTTTTCTCTCCATCTTCCCGCAGTTTGTACTACGTTCTACACAAGTTTGCGGGTCTATGTAAACGACCATTATAGACGGCGCTTCTCTCTTGCATAGTGTGCAATCAGCGATGATGTCAACGACTGTGAAACGTGCTTGATTGACGTCTTCGAAATAGTCTTTTTGTCGGTCATGAAGGCGAGAAAGAGCAAAACAGGAATAAATATTGGATCATAACATAAATAAGTGCAGTTATTTTCAATAATTTTGATATTTATCGACAAATTAAAGAATTACGTTCAATTAATTATGTAATTTATAGGTAATTTTGTCACATATAGGTGACGTATAAGTTGCCTATTCAATTTATTTATTTATTTATTTATTTATTTATTTATTTATTTAAAGACTTAAAGTATTCATGTAATATAGTATAAATATACACAGGTATTCAGCAAAGTTGCAAAAATAATAAAACAAAATTATGAACAGTTATAATTAGAAAATCTATTCAGTTTTAGACTTTTCTAGAATCACTGTCAACTATAAAAATATGTTTGGTACTCAATCTTCATTTTTAAAACCAAACTTATTCATGTTACGACCTAATACTTTTATTTGCTGATCTATTTTTACTATCATAATAGAGAATAATAGGTAACCATTATAGCATAGAAGACACTGTACAGATTTTTCATAGTCAATATTTATAGAAAAAAAAAGATTAATAAATTTGAATTCTTTTTCAGAATGTCCAAGACAGAAGACATCACCAGGCAGAGAAGTGATCTGTTACACTTCCAAAAGCGACGTGAACCTACTCGGAGATTCGATCTGTAGATGTACCACTTTGATCCACCATAGCCACAACATACAGAATTTCTCCGTTTCCGGTAAGTTATTTAAAAGTTACAACACGTAATACAGTACAATCCTATCTCAATACGATTAGCGTTATCGAATCAAAGCGATAAAGTTACCTCTGCCTACGTGAATCGAACGAGGTGCCAAATCGATTACTCATGGTGAGAGCTTGCGAAATTTCAATGACCAGCCACCCACATTCGTACGGAGAACGGTAACGGTAACGTGAGTCATTAGGTTCGACGTTAGATTTTCAACAAGTCGATCATCCGTTTCGCGGAACGATATGTTCTCGTTAACGAGACCTTTAAAAAGAATAATAAGAACAATAATAAAAATGGCATCAGCTATGCTTCGATTCTACGGACGTTCGTAATCGATTGGCCTTGGAATCGGTTCATAGCTGTGGTCGCATAGTCAGAGAAGAAAAAAGATGGCGAAACAGGTGTCTGCAAAAGCGCTACTGCAAAATCGCCATCCAGGGATGGTATCGAGTAAAACCAAACTCGTTTATAAAGAACGTTAATGCCATTGCGCTATGCGCCTTCGAGGAATTGCATAAACGATGCAGCCACGATCGAAACCACCGGGGCGGTCGCGTCCTTGCACTTGCAACAGGATATCGTTCGGAATACGCAAACAGTAACCCTCGATGTCTCTATCTCTCTTTTTTTTTTTTACACACGGTGTATCTTTACTCCCGTATACATTCGCATCATTTGTTATCGACAAGACGAGAAGTCGGCAGATCGGCGTTTAATTACCCTCAGAGGGGGAATTAAATTCATCGGGAGCATACGCGCATCCTTCATCGTATCTTCTTCATATTTTTCACGAAAATGACACGGCGACGGACCCGATCACGAGTCGTCGTCTCGTGTTTCTCGACAGTCGTAACTCATCCCGCAGCATCTCTGACATAATTCGATCTCATCCGACGATCCGTTTTTTCTTTTTTTTTTTTTAATCTTCTCTCTGTCTCTTCATGGTGTCTACATAACGTTCCGTACACGTATGCACCTGGAAATAATCGAACATGCATCATCTCGTGCTATCGCGATGACGACTCGTCGTGTAATAAATATGTCCTCGTATTTTTATACGAGCAAGAACTCGGGGAATCGCGTTAATAATATTATCGATGAGGATAGTTTATTGTCGTGCGGATACAGTCGAAATTTCTTCGGTGAGATTAATTATTCGGCTTGTTTGACTGTGATGTAAGCCCCTCAGGAAAAAAACGAGGTATTCTTAGGTTGTAGGATGAGGAGAAATTGACAGCAGGTAAAATAGATGCGTGAAAAGAAAGAAGAGAGAGAGAGAGAGAGAGAGAGAGAATGAAAAAGAAAAAGAGAGGGACAGAAAGAGCAGGAGCAAGAGAGAGAGAGAGAGAGAGAGAGAGAGAGAGAGAGAGAGATGAAGAGACGGAGAAAGAAAAAGAAAAAGAGATGGAGAGAGGAGCAAAGAACAGACAGAAAAGGATACGAGATTATACAAGCACGAGTTCATGATGTAATACCGCGAAAACGAGTTTTTCAATCCCCCCTATCCCACCTCCACCCATGTTTCACTCTTATTCTCTCGGGAAGACCTTTGCTAAAGAATCTATTAGGAAAATTGGAAAAAAAATGCGGGACAAAAGAGGCTCCTGGTGTCCTGAATGGAAGGAAAAGAGTGAAAAATCCATCGTAGCATCTTCTAGGTCAAGTGGACATTCGATCCTATTCTGGAAAGTATTGCGACACGTGGGTGCAGAATATTTTTTTCCATGGGCGTGGCTAATTAAATATTTGAAACCTTGAAAGTGGTCTCTCTCTCGGATGGACCAGATAAAAAGTATCACTTTCCCTGCGGTTCGGGCCAAGCCGTAGCAATTCCTTTGCGGGCAGGTGTGACTTACCGTCTGCGTTATTCCACGCGCGGACGTTAAATCAACGATGCGTATTCCGATCGGTACTTGAAATTCTAAGAACTCAGGCGCGAGAACGAAATTACGGGTATGTAGGGAGAGAGACATAAATTCAACGCGTCGTACACATGCCCGTGAGTGTAATCGAAGTGGCGGCTTACGTACGAGTAATAAGGCGACTACGTTTCAGTGGAATAGGATTATGAAAATTACAACGACGGGTTTCTTTGTAAAGCTTAGAACTTCAGGAACGATCATTACGATGATGCAACTTTTTCTTGTAAACTTCAACGCTTCGTATCTGCTCTTGCAACATTCGAGAAATAAAAATCCTCATTTTTATCGTCCGCTTCGTTTTGCTTAACGAGCGGTCAGCAGTGATGGCTCTGTGCCAGACAAAGAACACGATTGCTATGCTGACCTGAAGAAAAAAAAAAGATGGTTTAATTAGATCACTCGTAGCAGGTGCTCTGCGGTTTCGTGAAGTCGAAAATGGAAGTCGTGCAATTATTTCGTCGATCGAATTATGGTTTGCAGAAGGAGAGACTTCGTTTGGAATTATCGTCGATTTTATTCTAGGACTCTCCGTAAGAAAATAACGATGTAAAGGTGATTAACGAAAGTCTCGAGAGTCGACTGCGAGAATAATTATCAATTGACTCCGGTACTTTCGACTTCCGTTGAAAGGAGATTGTACGAGATGGGAACGTGGGCTATGTAAAGAAAAAAAAAGAATATTATGATAAGGGGGGACCACTTTCTTCTTCCTACATTCCTTTCGCGATCTTGCGATCTCTTCCTCTCATGAGAGATAAAAAGAAAGAAAGAAAGAAAGATTGTGGGGTCGACCTACGCTCGAACGAAATCACGATCCTCTTCCTTGATCTAATCGTCCACCTTGGAGACTATCGATGTATGTAATTAGTCAATCCTACTACGATCCTCATTCACCGGGCTTATTATTACAACGCGAACCGTGTAAAGATTTTTTTCTAAAGTAATCGCACGATATTAATCACGACGCACACCCATTTCTGTGGAACGAGCTTTCTCCCAGACGAATTTTTGAATCTTGATAATTAACGCGATAGCCGCAGAAATCTCAAAGTGAAAACGTCATTTTTATTCCGCAATAATTTTTGATCGAACATGCGCTCGATGCACGTGTACCCGGGTGACATTTTCTACCACATGTCACGGCTTCTCTACGTCCTTGCTTATCTCGACACTTGACACTTGACACGCGACACGCGTGTATCCCCAGTGACGTCACCGATACACGAAACATCGTACTTGTTGTTTTCTGTTTTTTTCTTCCTTTCTTTTCTTTTAACGATCACGTTACATTTCCGGTTACACTGAACATTCCCAAACGAGTGCCGAGGATTCCTTGGATGTAAAGATTCACGATCGATGCATCTCTTCTAGATTTTCAAGATTTCAACAAGGAACTCAAAGAAGCGAACCCTCCACTCCAATTCGTCATCTCCGTCTCCGATCCCGCGGGTATTCTCAAGACTTCCGGTACTAGTCGTCAAGCAGCTGCCGCGCGTTTGGCCGGCATACTGAAGGAGGTAAGTCATTCTTCAAGATATTTATCGAGAATTCAATAAATACCAGAAGCGAGAAAGGTCGACTACCTTTTTCCACGGTGATAAGCACGAGCTAAGAAAATAACGTAGAAATAAATAATTTCGTTGCTTTCGTAGCAGCGTCTAGTTTCTTAGAACGGACAGTGAAATATCGCTTGACAGTGGCGCAAAATTAATGTCGACGAATAAGAGTGCGTAGTGTCTCCGTGTTTGGTAACGCAATCCTTAATGAATTCCACGAACCATACTGGCGTGCTCGTTTTTACTATAATTAAACAAGTTTACTATCTCTGAAATTGGTTGCTATCATTTTCTACGATATTTATTACACTTCTTCGAGCTATTTAGCCAACTCGTACGAAGTCGGATACGAGTACAGTTCGTCTACTTTTTTAGGTCGATGGTGTGGAGCTGAACGTCACGGCAGGTTCGAAGGAACGACTTTATCATTTCGTGAAGGGTCTCAAGGATGAAATGGTACGGAAATCGATCGACAAAAGGATACTAATGGCTTTACCGACGAAGCCGGAGGACTTGGCTAAGCAATTTGATCTCAAGGAACTCTCGAAGTAAGAAAAAATACGTTGCAATGCATTATGCGTTATTTATGATGTTTATACGGCTATAATTTTCGCGAATATTGGATGCACGGTGTGTAGCAAGAGCGCAGGTATAAAAATACAATCTACTATTTATATAATGACTCCGTTGATTATTCTACAACTTAACACACGACTGTAGGTAAAACGAAGACAGCGATAAAAAAAAACGATTATCAATCGTTCTGGTGAATCTCTTTATCCTTGTACCACTTGTGAGGCTAGTCGCGTGCAAGGATCATTGTACTTACTTACGTTCGCGGTACCGATCGATTGAATCACGCGCGGATGATCCATATCTTACGGAGACAGTCTGAGACTATTCGGAGTATTCGCTGAATATGGATGAGCTTAGGGGTACTCTCGAGTGTAATATTTCGAATGTAAACGAAGTCGTAGCTGGTGTGTTCGATTCTTTTACTACAAGGCCACGTGCTCTCCCGATGACACGAATACCTACATACATTAATCCCCTTTTTTCCATCGACTTCATTGTCTCGTCGATCTAACGCCAAAGTGGTCTCGTCGTTGTTCCGACTAATGCACGCTCCGAAGAATAATACATTCCGGAACATGAATATAATTATAGCGCCGTTAGAAAGCATGGAATATAGCAATCGAGTTTGCGAGAGAAGAAAAAGCTAGAAATTGCATCTTTTTTTATCTCTCTTTCTCTCTCTCTCTCGTTAAAATCATATGCAAGAATGCGAGTGCGAATGTCCATATGTTAAAATGTCAATGCAATCTAATTCATCCTTTCTCTCTAAATAGATACGTGGATCTATTCACGATCGCGACTCATTACCTGGTGGACGACGACGAGGTCTATCATACGTTTCACCCCTCCCGTATGATGGGTCTATTCGACATGCTCAACACGGACAGCTTAGTGGATCTGATAAGCGGATTAGGAGCGCCAAAGAGAAAGCTTCTGATTTCGATGCCAGCTAGTGCCTACAAATTCAATCTGAAGAATGAGACTGAGAATGCGCCAAGGTCACGTACCGAGGACAAATACCCAACTGTCATCGATCGGAAGGAGGTAAAGAAATCGAGATGCTAATTAGCATACAATTTTAATACTACCATCTCGTATCGTATCGTGGAATCGATAAGGATTCAAACGAATTGAGCAACGTGCCTCTTTTCGCTTTCAGTTTTGCGAATCGATGGATGACGGCGAGTGGACGATCGAGAGAGACGAGGATCTCACGGCACCGTACGCTTTCAAGAACAAAACGTGGATCGCTTTCGAGGACAACATTTCTGCTGGCATTAAGGTGAGCTGAGGTCGATCGCGTAACGCTTCTTCCTTCTTCCGTAATATTCCGTAATTCATAAGTATGCATTCTTTTGCAGGGAAAATATGTGATGCTACGAGATCTCGCCGGTTTAGGTATCTGGGAAATTGAAAATGATTTGAAAAGCAATTGCGGGAAGCCAATTACGCATGAGGTTCATCATTCCTTTACGGATTTCAAGAGGAAATCGCGACACGCGGTGCTCACTTCGTTGGAGGATGATCTGCATGTAAATATAACATAGATTGCGATAAAGATCAAGTTTGAAATATCCCTGGTAACACCGATTTAAGTTTAGCGATCTAGGGTTATATTAGATTATTTGATATATCTAATATCAACTTTATGAATCCGTAGCAAGCGCTGATCACTTATCCAAATAAAGCAAAATCTTCTGGTTATCGAGTGGTGCGAGTCGTCGATACCGAAGGACATATTCGTGCTGTCCGTGAAAACACGCAAACTGAATTCACATGTACGAGACAGGGTTATTTCGTGCATCCCAAAAGCTGCAATAGGTATCTAACTTCCTGAGGTTTAATTTTCACCTATAACGATCCATTAAAGAACGCATGATCATGAATTATTTGTCTCGTAGATTCTATCGCTGTGTCAAATTCAATCAAGGAATAGAGAACTACTCGGTCTTTGAATTTGATTGCCCAGCGGGATTAGCGTTCGACGAGCGTACGGAAGTTTGCGTTTGGCCAGGATCTTTGTCTCAAGGATCACCGTGTCCTGGAAGTAGCGAAGTCGCACCTGCCCCTCAAGTTAGATTTCAGTGTCCTCCAAAAGCAGGATATTATGCCGATCCACGAAATTGTCGTTGGTTCTTCGCCTGTATGGACTTAGGTACGACACGTCGGTTCTGATCCTACGTAAATCTTACTTCTTGTATACTTACAAAACATTTTTCTAACAGGCGGACCAGAGATGATGGCTTTCGAATTCCGTTGCCCATACGATCTAGTTTTCGATCAGGAAAAATTAGTTTGCGAGTGGCCTTGGTTGGTACCAAGTTGTTCAAGTTCTGGATCGGGCTATATCAGAAGCGAATATGATTTCCACGGTGGTGCTGGATCTACTCAAGGTGGAGGTAAATTTGTTACCGGTGGAATACCCATTGGATTCTCGGGAACAACTGGAGCAGGTTATTATGGAACAAGTGCGGGTGGATCTGGATCAGGATATTCAACTTCATCCGACACAAGATTTGCGGGCTCATCCGGTGGACAGTTCGATCAATATTCTGGAAACGGACAATCAGGTTCGCACGTAGGTTATTCAGGATCAACTGGTGGATATTCGACTGGTTCAGGATATTCCGGTGGCAGCACAGGATATGCATCAGTTACTGGCGGACAAGGAGGTTCGAGTGGTGGACAGTATACAGGTAGTGTAACCAGTGGATATAAAGATTCAACGGATACAGGACATTTTGGAAGCCAAACAAATTCCGGTGGCTCTGGATATTCAGGATCGTCAGGCAGCGTATATCAGGGCTCTACAATTGGAGTTCATGCAGGATCAGGATATTCGGAATCGACAGAGGGTACGTACAAGGGTTCAGCTGGTACGTTTCAAGCTGGTGGTGGATCTATTGGATCGGCTGATGGGGGATATTCGATATCGACTAATGGAGTTGATAGTTCACAATATTCTGGAAGTTCCGTTACTGGTAGTGGATACTCTGGATCAACGAATACTGGTTATAGAGGAGGATCTGGAGGAACTGGTTCTGGTTTAGGATACACAGGCTCGATAGGTTTGGACACACAGGGTTTTAATGGACAAAGAGAATCTGGTGGATATTCCGACGGTACATACTATTCAGGAACAACCAAAGGGTCGTTTGCACAAACGGGAGGACAAGGAAAATATACAGGATCATCTGAAAGTGGCTACACTGGCTCGTCAAGTACAGGATATTCTCACGGTTCTTCTGTCTCCGGATCTTCATCTGGAATTGGACATGCTGGAACAATCGATTATTCAGATTCTACAGGATCCATCTATACAGGATCGAAAGATGCAACTGAAACAACCGGTTACTCAGGCTCCCCAGGATCCATCTATACAGGATCGAAGGATGCAACTAGAACAATCGATTACTCAGGCTCCTCAGGATCCGTATATACAGGATCGAAGGATGCAACTGGAACAGCCGGTTATTCAGGCTCCTCAGGATCCGTCTATACAGGATCGAAGGATGCAATTGGAACAACTGGTTACTCAGGCTCCTCAGGATCCATCTAT
>JAIFRP010000022.1:1058707-1082056 GCA_032403825.1 Odynerus spinipes | reverse complement strand
ACAATCGATTACTCAGGCTCCTCAGGATCCATCTATACAGGATCGAAGGATGCAACTGGAACAAATGGTTATTCAGGCTCCACAGGATCCATCTATACAGGATCGAAAGATGCAACTGGAACGATCGATTACTCAGGCTCCTCAGGATCCATCTATACAGGATCGAAGGATGCAACTGGAACTATCGATTACTCAGGCTCCTCAGGATCCATCTATACAGGATCGAAGGATGCAACTGGAACAATCGGTTACTCAGGTTCCACAGGATCCATATATACAGGATCGAAAGATGCAACTCAAGGTTATACGTCTCACGGTTTTCAAGGTTCAGGCTCTACAGACTCTGGATACACCGGATCAGGTTTCTCGACTAAAACAACACATACAGGTTCATTCGATACAGGGCATTTAGGAGGTTCTAGCAATGTATTTACGGGATCACCATCGACAGGATCGAAATATCCTGGCGGATCAACGATAACCGGCGATGTTGTACCCGGAATATCGCAAGATTCAAGTTACAGTACATTCTCGCGAGGTCATGGAAGTACTCAATATATTGGAGGATCTAAATCTTCTGAATTACCTGGTTATACAATACCAGTAGCAATTATCCCTGACGAATCATATTATTCTCAAAGCGGTGTTACAAGTGGTACTTCTGTCGATGGAGCCCATATTGGTGGAATATCTAAAAACGGTGGCTCTGGTTCTACATCGTCAGTTTATACAAACTACCAGGGTCAAACGGGCACCCGTTACCAGGGTGGTTACGTTACCGATCACACAGTATCTACTAATTCCGTATATCCTGGTTATTCTGGAATTAAAACAACTTACACCAATGATATTGGGGCAACCGACACTTTCGGTAAAGGTGGATATTCTGGACATGATGGTGCTCCAGGAAGCGATTTGAATATTACTTTAGTGCTTAATGGAACACCTACTCCTAGCACCATTTATCAACGACCTAGTTATTCCAATGGTTATAACGTTGGACAAGGAAGCACAGGCACCATCGTGACTGGTAGCAGCGTTGAAGGAGCAATAATAACCGATGACTCCTCCTCTGGAACCCTCCTTACTCAGGGAGACGTATCTGGATCGGTATCGACAGGAGTAGCGCATCAAGGTACCGTTATCAGTGGAAGCAGCCAACCAGGATATATACACACGCAAACTGGTACTCCCGGTTATGTCGTGAATGAAGGAATTAACACCGTTTATACTGGATCAGCCAGTCCAGGCACTTTCGTGCATGGATCCATTTCACCAGGTGTTACGTTAAGTGGAAAATCTGTTCCTGGTGTAATTCTACATGGTCAAAGCAGCCCAGGTGTTCACTTAACCGGCCAAACTTCCAGCGGTGTTGTCGTAGGTGGAACTGTGCATGAAGGTGCTACCGTGGGTGGTTCTGCAGGAAGCCATTATTATACTGATTCAGGATCAACAATTTACAGCGGTGGCAGAGGCTCGGCCAGTGTAGGGTTAGTGACCCCTTCGACGACCGAAAGTACGAGTTATAAAATTAACGAGTATCACGATAACGGAGGTCGTGGTACAATAAAATTCAATAACGGTCTTGTTACCACCAAGTACACCGAAAACGATCTTACCGATTACCGAACATCGATCGGCACACTTCCCGATAAAGTTGTGCCTGGAGGAAGATTAGACGATGTTCGTGGTCAAAGTGGTTCTTTGGGATATTCTTCTACAACATCTAGTACATTGATTCAAGATGGATTTACGAAAACTGGACCCACTAAGACGGGTTACGTAACTGCTACTTTAGGCGGTAGAGGTTCTTACGTACTTGGTAATGGACAGCGACGACCTGCAACAAGTTATGATAAGATTGGAGAAAACGCGTTCGATGGTAATGTCTCTGGTTATACGAAAACGTCTAAAGTATCTTCGAATGTTGTTACATCAACCGAAGCGCCAGACGGTACTCACATCGACACGTCTAAACTTACGTTGGGTCCAGCTGTATCTCACTCTGTGTCAAGCATTTATGGTGGTATTGGTGGAGTACAATCTTCTACATCAGCTCCTGCGATTGGCAGGGTGCCCGTTACAGTAACTACACCCTCCTATAACAATATTGGAATTTATCAAACCCCAACAGGCTTGGATTCCGCGTCTGTAACACCTAGTGCTGTGAACACTTACACATACAACGGGCCAAGCTACACTGCTGGAAAAGTTTCATTAGGATTTGGTGAACGCAAACAACCAACACCTACCATTTCCCCGCCTCTCTTTACTACTGGACAATTTGAGAGTTACAAGACTACTGCTTTCGGTGCCGCTGGAATCCCAGTATCTGTATCCACTGTCCACCCAGTGATCGACAATGGTTACCAAACCATCATCTCTTCAACGCCCATTCCAGTGACCTTTACCGGTGATACATACTCTTATAAAGACAGTCGCTTCCATACTGGATCTCTTTCCACGCAAACACAATCTGTCCTCGACACCGGGGTTTCCTTCCAACAAACTGGTTTATATAACAAAACGGATCACATTTCCGTGACCACGTCTTTACCTTCAGCCTCTATATCTTCTGGGTATATTCCTACAAAGTCGAGGCCATCTGTAACGTACAAACAACCGACTGTAACATTGCAACCAGAGGTAAAATTTTAGACTTTATAAATGAATTTTGTAAAAATAATTGTATTCATTTGATATAATATTATTAAATTGTATAATTTTTTAGGTGCAATACTTGCCTAGCAGTACCCCAGCGCCCGTTTCAGGTGGTTTTACTGGATACACTTATACAAAAGGAAAAATACCATTCGAAGAAAGTTCTACGCCCTCGACTATAACTTATCAGCAATCCACAGGAAGCATACGTCCACAGGTTTGATAATCCTTTTCAATTTATTACCTTGGGAACCTAAACCTAAAAATTCGATTTCTAACGGAGTAATTCTTCTCTTCAGTACGTATCATCAACGACAGCTTCCCCAAGTTTCGGTGTAACATACACAAGACCATTCTCAATACCTGGTGTAACTTACGATCAATCAACCCCAGGATCCATTACATCGTTTGATGATTCATCCTCTGGTCAAGGCTACTCGACTAAAACGAAGACGACGTTTGGATCGAGCGTTACTTTTGGAGGCTCACCAACAAACTTAGATATTTCTCGAGACAAAGTAGAGACCCTCGTGAATAACTATAACAGAGGAACCGTCAAATATACTCCCAGCGTTTATGACACTTACACTGGAACCGACAGCGTGAGTTCGACAGGATCGTCTTACGGTAGTGGAAGCACTAGAAAACAATCAAGCTTCTCGTCGTCTTCGAGTGGCCAAACTTACGTGGGATCAACGAGAACTCAGAGTACACCATCCGTAACCACCTACTCCGGTGGCCACACCAGAGTACCATCAGTGACACCATCCTACGAAGTAAGCACAAAAACAAGTAACAAGGGCAAGGTTATCGTCAAGTGGAGCGACCTCCACCCCTTACTTCTTGGTAAGCTCGGCGCAGAGTGCACTTGCAAGGCCGATCCCTTCGCAAACCTTCGTGGACCTGGTAAGAAACTGATTGCCTCGTCGAAGGGTCAAGTAGATCTCGCTAATTATGACGAGTCCGAAGTCTACGTCGATCTCGAGAACGATGATTCGAACGAATACGATTACGTTACCAACTACGAGTCTTCCTCTTCGAGACCGTTCAAAATCGATCCCTATGAGAATAAGGCTATCACTGGAGCTAATGATAAAGCTTCTTCGATCAAGACCGGGTCTCGACCTTCCTCAACATATCTACCAGGTGAATCAACGTTCGTCACTCGTAGCTATGCTTCAGGTGTAAGATCAGGAAAGAAACTGGAGCAAAGCAGCTCGAGTGCCAACTCGCTCGGTGGAGCCACCAGTTTCAACAGCTTCTTAACAGGTAATATCAACGTTGCCGATGAAATTCTTGAGGGTCCAAACGACTGCGCAAGGCCCGGCCTCTTCCGACATCCCAATTTCTGTAACAAATTCTACGCTTGCCATTGGGACGAGTGGAAGAAGAGATTCACCCTTCACGTATTCAACTGCCCGGTGCACTTGACCTTCGACAGTACCGCCAGCGCTTGCAATTGGCCCAGCAAGGGACCAGCCTGCCAAGACGACAACTTGCTGGTTTAGAACGGCTCACCTTTTGCTTCCATTGTTCGCCGGTGACGAAGATCATCGTAGCGTCTCGCGATCTTCGTACGATCTTCTTCCTCTTCTGGAATTTCAAGGACTGCTAGAGTACACGTGATACGTAGTAATGGCAATTGCTGGCATTCTATTATCGTGAACCTTGGTAAAACTATTCGTCGAGGTAACTCACACTTACATCCAGTGTGCTGGAAAAGTTCTGCAAAAGAGTACAAACGAGAATTCTTACTTCGATATAAAAGAAGTGTAAATAATCCGATGAAAGATTGGAAAAGACTCACATCGATTCGTTTGACACGTGAAAAATCAATTTGCAATATTTATCTTACATCGAATCGACTTACCGAGTCACAGAGAAACCCGTCTGGGAAAAATCCACCGTCTCTCATTTAAATACTTTCTACGTTATATTGCGGGAGGAGTAATCATTTTCAAGGAAAAGTACTCGCTTTGTTTCCGTACGTTGAATAACACCAAACGCTCGGACGAATGAAGTTTCCTCGTTCACGTAGGATCCGTGGAAGTTGTGGAAGTTTCTCTCGAGGCTGCTCGTTTACAAGAAGAAGCTGGTCTCTCATCCAGTTCGAGAAGAGGACGAAGTGACACAAAGGAGGAGCGGGAATCCAAGGCGAACAAGGTGGAAGAGCGCGACGCGCGAAAGCGCGCCGTCGCCTCTCGAACTCGAAGTGAAAGTCGACACTTCAAGTCGATCCAAATCGACGACGCGAGAGATCGATAAGAACGATTTTGCGATACGATATTATCGAGAGCAAGTGTAAATAACTCGTTTCTTCTTTTCAAAAATTTGTATATAATTCTTCTATATGTATAATCTCTATGCACAGGTGTGTGTATGGTCTTTTTCTCTTCTTCCAAAACAACAACAACAACAACAACAACAAACAAAAACGAGAAAAGAGTGAAGAATATCGAACGAATGAGTTTTAATTTATCGACGAAGGAATACTCAAAAATCTTGCTAGCTCCTAACGAATCTTCATAAGATTCCGAAGAGAATTTATTGTTAAATCGATTTTTAATTTCGCCGAGATTCGTTTGAAAATGTCCTATGTATTACTCAAGCTTTCCTTATTGTTCTTAACTCTGTGTTCAATCCGTTCCTATCGCTCGTTTGCTCTGCCACGCCACGATGTTGGCGTTAATTATTATTTATTTCGTCGCTTGTTAATCACTAGCCGTTAAGTGTGGCACGCCAAATGCTATACGATCTTTTCTTCAAGTATCTCTACATAGCATATTCTCCTTTATGTTTTAATTACGAATTAAGAACGTTTCTTAAGATATTATTAATTTTTCTTTGCACCCTAAGTCGAAGCTTCGTCTATCGTGCCATTTCATTATGGTTACCTCGTGTTAGTTAATGATCGTAGAATAAATGTATAATTAGAACGAAAATATTTTCTCTTTTCTTCCTTTCTCGAACTTTTTATTATCCCAATTCCCCGAAAATTGGTAATCTCCTATTTATGGAACGCGATTCACAAGGTGACGCGTCTATTGTAGTAAAATACAAAGCTAAAAAAATATAACTAAACGAGACTCGCTTCGTTCGGTAACGTAGCAGGCGACTCGAGGCTAAAAACTTTCGTTCGTTCCAAATAGCGAAAGGTGTGGTCGCTTTCCATGCAACCACGAAGACGATAGTTTGATCATTATAATGATCGCCAGGAAGGAGTTCAAGCGGCTTTACAGTAGATCGCGTCTCTTATGAAATGGAACTGTTTCCCTGGAAATGAAGCGAAGCGAAGAGGTCTGGAAGAAAAAAAAAAAGAAAGAAAAAAATACTTTAATCGTTCCAAACTTTCCAATAATCTCCAACGTGCTAGTTGCAAGTAATAAATTCTTTAACCTACGCGGTGCTACAATTTCCTGGTTCGTTTATCTATCGAGGAAACGTTTGTATTTCGAAAAGAAGTAACGTGTTTACTCTATATGTATTTATTGATTTTCTATTTATTTATTTATTTATTGATTTTCTTGGCTACTGTATATTTGAGACGCGTGAAAAAATAAACTACAGGAAATGTAGGGAAAGGAAAGGATGAGAGAATAAAAGTGTGTCATTAAGATCGAATACTCGCTGCCAGCTAGTGACCCACAAACGCATCTTCCTCCTCGAACACAGTACCATCTAACACAACCAACATCTTGTAAACTTTTTGCTGAACTCGATATAGCCAAGAAAAATCAAAGATTATTATTCCTAGACCTACTTTCTCAGGTTTGATACCCAGCCTTACGAGACTCTCGTAAACTTTTCTTTTCGAGCCATCGCTGTCTCTTAAACAATACTATCGTATAATTAATCTTAACGAGTCGAATATGTGCCCGATTCGTTTCGAAGTCGTACGTTCGAATCAAGAATTACGCAAACGCGCTACAGCCTCTTGACTTCTTGTTTAGTAACAACATCATTTTTAATACGGACAGCCAGACTCACCGATTCCGTCGGTGACCGGAATATTAAATATTCAAATCCGCGGTAAGCTGCGCGACTCCGTGAAATTATGCTCGGTAGACGATTTGCCTCGTCGAAGATCGAAAGTACTTTCGAAAACGTGTATGATCGGCTAAGGCAACGTGACTACGTCAAAATTATTCGATAGTTATCGCGTATGTTAAATGTAAAGTTTGCGGTACGGAAGGAACTTTCATGCTCACGGAAAGATCGGATATCTTGCGAGTCGAACATCGTCACGGATTTTATTACACTGTTAATTGTGGTCTGAAAGAATAGGAAAAGAACCGAAGACAAAAAAAAATATTACTACTAACATTATCAAACAATCTTTCCCCTGGTTGAATTTCATCTAATTCGATTAATTCTTTAAAAAAAAAAAATGTAAATTCGATAAGAACGATCAATTTTATGAAACAGTATGATATTATCACACGAGGTAACGATAAAGTCCGATGTAATAACCACCAAGTTAGTAGTAGCATTTTAATCGCAATAATCGCTGCATAAGAGACTCTTAGGTAAGAGAACACGAACGTGACCTCTGATCATAAGAAGGAACACATTAACACTCCCTTTTTGCAACGCAAAACGGACCGACGGCTTTCTTGACTCAACTATTGCTCCCCCCCCCTCTATCTCTATCTCTCTCTGTTTCCCTCTCCTTCCTTGATTCTGACGAATGTACGAATGACGAGAGAAGAGAAGAAGGCAGAAAAATTAATAGCAGCTAGAGTCCGTGTGTTCGCACATGACCGCTCCGCTACGGACATTCGAACTGTCTCTATTCCTACGTGACCGTCCCTAACTAGTCGAGGCTAGTCAAGACAATAGAGATAGAGAGGGAAGGAAAATAGAGAGAAAGGGTAAAGAGTGGGAGCTCGCGGAAAGAACGCGAAATACCAGCTGGAAGGTACGAGAGCGAAAAGGAAGGGGTTCAGAGGAAGGGAGAGCAGAGGTGGTAGTAACGCGTGTACCAGATTGTAGTTCGGGTAAGAGGTGATATAAAGGCATACGTCGCATCCACCTGGTTCAACTTACCTGGAAGATCGAACAAGCTCGGAAAGCTCCCGGGGCCTGATCGGCTAAGCGTCCCGACGCCACACCACCGAACAACATCATGTAAGTACGATCTTGTCACGAGTTTATGGTGGAATGCTTTTATTATGGATTTGGTAGGTGTTGCTTGTCGGGAGTAAAATTAATAAGAGTATGATTAGAACAATTTGTTCGATTGTATCTGATGTATCGCTAAATTTTTTCTAAAATGGGGAAATGCATTAAAAAAACAAAACAAAACTGTTGTTCCTTGACGTTTAGACGCGTTTGATAATTTGAAGTCAATTTTGTACAATAATTTAGGCATTTTTATACTCGTAGAGACTAGAAACTCGACCGGAACACAGTCACTTCGTTTGTTCGTTGTTTCTATCGCGGTTAAAAAAGCGACTCCGTCTCGTGTCAGCGCGCATGCTTCGAAGACCTTCGATGCAATCGCGAGATGCGATCTACGTATGTATGTATGCACGTGCATATGTGTACTAGAACTCGAGTCGCAATTTGCAATTATGCGATTAGTAGACGAGTGATAAGTGAGAACGGATGAATTACATTCTTTGTCTTCGAAACTTCTTCCCGGTGGAAATAACGTATTATTTTCGCGTGAAATAAAAATGCGTATTATGTAGTCGTCGAGAATAAAATTGCATTTTTAATAATCTCACGAGATATAAGAGGATAAAAATGAATCGTGTTTCGATATGCGGTTTGTTGGGTGATTCCAGTTTTTTCTGCTTTTATTTGCGGTGTCAGCTTTTGAAAACTTGAAACTAAAAATGAAATTAAAAGAAAGGGAGGAAAGATATATTTGGTTGCCATTGGAATAAAATATTATATAGGTACTTGAAAACCCTTGATACTTCGAAATTGTTCATCTCTCTCATTGTTTCTCGACGATCGAAGCTTGAAAACGGACGCTCATGTAGTTTCCGAGTTATAAATCGATCGAATGACACATCGTCCAAAAAAAGAAGGAAACGGCGAAAACAAAAAACGCAAAATAACAAGAAAGAAAGAAGAAATAGAAAATTGCGCCATTTATACAAGTTACATAAGTATGATCCCTTTTTACCAGATTATAAACCAACTATACGTAGTATAAACGCTTTTCTTAAGTTTATCATCGCCGACAAATGCAAAGTCGGATAAGGAAAAAAAAACGAATGATAGATCTTTGGTATGGTTAAAAAAGTATGCAGGAACCTGAAATTAATTCGAATCGAGACCGTTTAACGAAGACGAGCGGACACGAGCTATATTACAAGACGTAATTGAGCTATCGTCCCAACGTGCACGATAATTCGATTATGTCAGATAAATATGTGTGTAGATATATGTATACTATATGAATTTTCGAAGTAGATGCAAATTATGGCATCTTACATGTGCCTTACATAAACGTAAGTTCAGAATTACATAAACATGAGTTCGTTGGTCGAACAAACCGACAAAAGCCCGAAACACGATCGATCGTGCAAATTCCTCTAAAAATAGATCGAACAAACGTTTAAATCGTTAATCACGATATACGCGTACGAACTATCACCTCGATTTGTTTTTTTTAACGAGCGCAAAACTATTTGTACTCCCGCGATTACGATCGAACGTGACTCGTGCCATTTACACCGTCACGTTTCCACCTTGAAACTCGAGAAAGTGAAAGGGTCGCGCGAATTCGGTCCACGCGGTGCAAAAGTCGAGGGAGTCGAGAAAGGTCGAAAAAGAGATCGATATGTCGATAACGTAAGGCGGATATAAATCGCGCGAAGAAATCGATCGAGCGCGACGCGCTTAGGAGCTAAAAGTAGGATGTAAAAGTAGGATGCAAATGGAAACTCCATAATGTAGTCTTCGGCTGTCGGAAACTTTCCCTCCAGCCCACGCTGAGAAATAGAATAGTCTACTTCGCTCGAAAGAATAAATAATTTTTGTTTTGTTTTATTATCGCTCTGGTCCCACGACTCTCTCGCGTTTACTCGTAAGCGCGACAATTCGTTGGCGCGTATCGTTTTCGTGCGATCGTAATCTCACGACCGGAAGAAGTCGAGTAGTCGGATAAAAAGTAAGCGTAGTTAAATAATAAAAAAGAAAGAAAAGCGTGAGAAACGAGTTGACGAATGGAGAACAGGGATATATGGAATAAATAAAATAAAAAAATGGGCTTCACTTTCTCTCCTCTTCGGATTGGAAAGCGCTGCGCCGATCGGCGTGGCCGATCGTGCCGAAAGAATGAAACTTTTTTTACGCGATCGGGTTTCGAGTTCAACAGAGCGAAACGAACGACCGGCGACTTCTCGGTTCTGTTAACACGATAAACGTTAGTTGTAAGAACCGCGATGGAAATGTGCACAGACTATGTGTACTATATATATTTAGCGCCTTGTGTTCCGAGAAAGGAAAGAGACGCGCGCGAGCGTAATTTTGAAAATGAAAGGCGAAGAATTCATTTATGACGGAGATCGTCGTGAAAGGTGAATGAAATAAAAGAAGGAACGGAAGACGAGAAGAAAAGTTGTCCCGTGCAGGCGCGCGACTTCGAGATAGCCTCGAGCAGTGAAAGTCAGAAACCGGATGAACTTTTGCGCGCGCGAGAACCATCGTGATTGCGCCGGCAATTTGACGAATGCTAAAACCGTTGGAGAGAAAGAGAGAGAGAGAGAAAGAAAGAGAGAGATTACTCGAGATAAAAAGCGTAAAATTCATTCCGGCTCGCCTACGCGAACTAGTTAGTTGTGTAATAATTATGTAAAGAGCAATCAGTCGATTACACGAGCATTTCTTATATTTACTGTTACGATCGTTACGTCCAGCTCTATGTTCCTATATAGCAAATAAAAGTATGAGTGTTACACAAAAAAATCTAGAGATTTAATAAAACCGAAATATTTTTCTAGGGTGGTGTGGTCGGCGTGGTCGATATTGGCACTAGCCGTTTTCGTATCGGCCAAAGCAGCGATACCAGATCCACCGAATGTTGATCACGCAAGTAACCGAAGATTAACAACTGTAGCCGATTGCACCGGTATCGTCGCTTTTTCTGCGAATAAAGGGACCAATGTCGTAAGTACTTTCTTTCATTTAACATTTGGTTACTCATTAGTCCTTTTAACATTTTGCTACATTTTTTTAAACAATTTACGAGAACCAACTTTGCTATTAAACTTCACTCCGATCGGGAAACGATGGATCAGCTTGGATATTTACCCAATAATATCATAACTAATTTGTCTTCTATTTCTTTTTTATTTCTTTAGAACTCTCGGGTCGTACACGTTGAATTATTAGTAGACAAAGGAGCTGGTTACTCGACTCGAACCGGAATCTTCACCGTTCCGTGTTCCGGCTTATATCTGTTCTCCTTTGCCGGATACGGTGGCCCCAATCTTCGACTTACCCTAAAACTAAAACCTAGGAAACACGCGTGGAGATCCGTCGTCAGTGCCGGCCCAAGTGGAGGCTCCAACACGGTCCTACTGGATGTCGATGTCGGGGATCAACTGGCGGTCTATGTCGAATCTGGAAATATCAGGGACGCTACATTCACCGGATATCGTATCAATCTGAAATAATGAATCTAACATCGGCCAAGATTTTCTTCATGATCGAGACATCTTCCAGGGAGGTTCAACGTCTCGGGTACCGTCAACGAATCGAATTTTATTTGATTCGTCGAAATTTTCGTGATTTTTCGAAATTCGATAACACGTTCGATTAGCAAACTCGATTGATCGTCCAAACGCTAAAAATGATACATTCGTTGACGGGTTACTCGCTTCCATCAAGAAACTCAAGATCGGCATACCTTTCTTTTTTCTTTCTTTCTTTTTTTTTGTTAACATTGGTTTGAATACGAGCTGTTTCCAAAAATCGTAGCTTCTTTGTCGAGATAAATACTTTCGTAGTCCACCGGAGCAGCCGAACCTTCTCGACAAACCTAACGTTCTGTGATAGCCCTTTTCGCTTGTCTATCGATTCTCGGGTATATCTCGCAATCTCATCGATTCCCTTTCCTCTTGCCAGCACGATCCAATACGAATCGATGACATTACCGTATCCCAGATCGATCATCGACAATGATCTATAATTCTTTGCTAAAGAATTTTCACTTTTTGTATTATGTTTTATTCTATTTGCTTTCTCTATTTTCATTTTTTTTCATAATCGCGTCCAACTCTTCCTCGCGCGAGAATACGCGATATCTTTAAATTTCTGTATAAACAAAAAATATCTTTCCTTTACTTTATGTTACCTACGATACTATTACACCTCTTACCACATCTATACAGTCTCTAATTACTTTCTATTTCTTCTTTTTCAAGCTATACATTTCATCTTCTAAGGATCTCCACTCGCATGCTTGTTCTTCACTTTTCACCTATCTCGTATTGCCATCAGCATATCAGTATTATCAAATTCAAAATTCGTCGCTCGATCTTGCAATCGCAAATCTCATCTTGATACGAATTTTTACTATGTATTTTTTATTTCTATCCTCTCTACCTTCTTTCATCTATATTTTCATTCTTAATTCTATTATTCTATTTCTATTTATCTTTCATAAGAATTTCTTTAACAAATTTTTTACGTCTCTCTACTAGATCTGTAAATTCTTTGTATAAATTCCTATGTTTGCTCTTACTACTGTACCTGAACTGTAGTTTCAAAGATATTTTAGCTTTATATCTTTTCTACACGGACTCTATCATCTGGATCATTTCTGAATCTTTTTCTTATTCTATTCTCTTCGCTATCTTACTTTTTTCTTCTCTCTAAGTTATATTTCTTCTAAATGATTTCTTTCCTTTCGTATATTGTAAATAGAAATGTGTATATACATTCCTATCTACTCTATTTCTCTATTCTATTTGTATATTTCTTTCTTTTTGCTCTTAAAATAACTTCATCTTCTATCTACGAAAATCTTCTTTCTAAATGTGAATACTTTGTAAATTAGCATCTCTCTTTTCCTCTAAACTTCTAATCTTTCGTCTATCTTTCACTATTTCTACGAGCCTTGAAACTAAAATTTATCTTCCATACTTTCTTAAATTTTATTTTTTCCTATCTATATCTTTATCTGTTCATTTGTATATATTTCTATGAGATCCTTGCATCTATCGATCTATTTTGTACAAAACTCTTTTTTCTAAATCTATTCTCATCTTCTTTCTCATTTTTCATACTATTTCTTACTTTACTTATCTATCCTTTTAAATTTCTCTCTTTCTTCTTTTTTCTTTCTATTTTCCATCTTTTTCTCTATTTTTATTTTCATTTCTTTTTTTCCCCTTCTTTCTTCAATTTATTTCTCTTCTTGAAAAATCTTTCTTCTGCTATCATTTCTTTTTCCTCCTACTCTACTTTCTGTTAATCTTACTATAAAAAATGCAACATCGTTTCTAATCTCCTGCTATATCTATACTATGTCTATACTTTAATACTTTGTTTCTTTCTATCGCACTATGAAATTATATGCTGTGATCGTTACTTTCTTTTCTCTCACACTTTATTTCTTCTGTCTTTTCGCAAATCTTATCATCTTCCGTTCTTTTTTCATTTCTTCTTTTTTCTCACACTTTCTCTCTCTCTCTCTCTCTCATTCTCTATTGTTCTACTCTTTCTATTACTATATCTATTCGTCTGCCTGTCCCTCTTTCTTTAATCTTTCTACTCTTAAAAATTAAACGATAACCGATTGTACAAAAACGAACCGTAATAACGACTTCTAATACATCTTCGAAAAAAAGAATGTAAAAAATGAACATAGAAGAAAGTCGATCACTTTTGTCTCTTTAATCGATAAGTCGTTTATACTATTACTATATCCTATCTCTTTCTAGTCTATTTCTCCCACCTATTAATGCTCACTCTGTATAAAAATCTTAGCGAAGACATGGGCTTCCTACGCACTGTGATTATATGTTTACGTCACTGTTCCTCATGTCATTTATCTTGCGTCATAGCTTACACTATGTACTGCTCGCACATCGTCATCATTACATATGTATTCGTCATCGTTTTCTAATTTTACTATCGCAAAAATGTTATCCTATCCTGTTATACTGTGAACTATTCATAATTGTTTAACGCCTACGAAAGATCTACTATAAATACTTCTTTTTCTTTCACCAAATAAAACATTCGGTTTTCAGTATCTTCGCTTCTTCGCTATCTATTACTTTCCTGTACATATTTTCTCTATTATCGATACTATATTCTACTTTTTCTAAACCGTTGCTTATTTCTCTCTTCGCTTTGTCTTCTGTGAATTTTACATATTTAATTCGAGTTTTTATGTGTATACAAAAATTAGCATCTCTTCGCTTCTCTTCATCACTTCATCGCCAAACCTTGCTATCACGATTGTTAAGTTAACGAGAAGATTATACGATAAACGAAAACGAACAACGTGAAGGAAATGGATAAATGTAAATGTAAAATTTAAGAATGATTTTCCGAATTTAAAAAATGTATACCTACGTGTGGCTGTGCGCCTATTCCTTCTTTTAATAATGTACTTTATAAATTCTGAACTTTCTTAAATCTTATGTCTTATATCAATTTATAATTTCTTATACCAAATATTCTGTTTCAATTGGAACAAACAATTAATAGAAACATTACAAAAAACATGTGATTATTTTTGTAACATTTATTTTAAAACCACTCCACTAAAAAGAATCATTTTTATTTGTAGTGTTAGACACTTATTCTTGATAAAAAAAGCATTTTAATAAAAATTGCGCTGATCTTATCGGTATTAAAAGAATTGATTCTTAGGCTCGACTATCTTTTTTGTGTATAAATCATTTAAATGCTATACAATTTTATCGTATGATCGATTAATAAGTATTTACATAAATTGTATAAAAATTGAACGATCATCTGAATATCTATAAAGACCCAAAACGTGATTTTAAATGTTAAGTTCCACCTTGCCACTCATGTGCGTCTTGTACTTTTCGATAACAGGCTGAACTTCCTCCTTGACAAACTCAAGAACCTGCTCGGGTGCTCTACCAACGAAAGTCGAAGGATTGAGCAAATCGTTTAGCTGAGCGATTATTGGTTTAAAGTACGGATCTTTCTTGATTCTATCGATTAAATCGTTATCACCGCCATGTTGTTTTACTTGCGCGCCAGCTTCTTGCGACAGTACTCGGATCTTCTCGTGGCATATCTGTCGAAGCAAGTTACGAATTAAAAGAAGAAAATAGTTAAATAATTTATAAAAAGATAAAAGAGATCGTACTTGTCTATCACCACCAGCCTTCACCATAGCCATTATAATATTCTCTGAGCTCATGAAAGGTAATTCCTGAGCGATGTGTTTCGTGATGACCTTCGGATAGACCACCAAACCTTCGGTGATGTTCTGTAACGTCATGAGAACGACATCGGCAGAGAGAAAAGCTTCGGACAAAGTGATCCTACGATTGGCCGAATCATCCAGTGTTCTTTCCATCCACTGAGTAGCCGCTGTGTGAAGCGCGTTGCTGGACAACGTCATCAAGTGACGCGCGATGCTGCAACATCTCTCGGAACGCATCGGATTCCTCTTGTACGGCATGGCACTGGATCCTATTTGAGTTGTCTCGAATGGTTCCTCCAATTCCTTCATGTTCGCCAGCAGCCTGATGTCGCTACAGATCTATTAAAGAAAATCTTCTGCTTACTTAGATCAAGTCAGTTATTGTTAGATGGGAAGAATGCTGTTTACCTTGTGAATGGTGGAACCTAGCGAACTTAGAGCATTCAGACATTCAACGTCCACTTTTCTACTGTAGGTCTGCCCCGTAACGGGATAATGTTTCTTGAAACCAGCCATTTCTGTTACCAAAGCGTCCAATTGTTTCACCTTCTCCGAGTCACCTGAAAAGATTGTAAATATTGTCAGTAAAAGAACGAATAAAATAATATGCGAATTATATCAGACTTGTGTCTCCTACCATTCGATTAGAATTGTACCGACCATCGAACAATTGAAGAAACGACGCCTGTGTCCCCGTGGTACCTTTCACACCACGAAACTTAAGATCCTCTTTAGCACGACGAAGAGCTCTTTCGTCCATCAGCAGATCGTGAAGCCAAAGGGAAGCCCTTTTACCGACCGTCGTTAATTGAGCCGGTTGCAAATGAGTGAATCCCAAAGTCGGCAAGTACGCGTATTCCACGGCAAACTTGGAAAGATTATGCAGGACCCTCGCGAGTTTTGGCAGAAGGATTTCGAATCCTTCACGGAGTATCAGGAGATCCTTGGGAACATGAATTATCGTATCGTTATCGTCTTAAATACGAATGTAATTAATTAACAGAGTAATTGAAACGTTCATTACGGTATTATCACCGACGTAACAACTGGTAGCACCCAAATGAATGATCGGTGCAGCTTTGGGGCATTGATTGCCAAAAATGTGAACGTGAGCCATCACGTCGTGCCTGGTGGCCTTTTCCTCCTTAGCAGCAGCCTCGAAATCGATGTCATCGATATGGGCCTCCATCTCGTCGATTTGTTCTTGCGTTATGGCCAGTCCTAATTTCTGAAACAATCAAACAGGTACCACGTTAGAGATTACTTTCCGAGGTTCGGTCTAATTTGAAGAAAAATTTAACAATGGTATTCGATGGCGAAAGAAATGAAACGTAAGTCGACATATTCCTTCTCGTTTTTATTAGAAGGTGTAATTATTTCCTCGGTGAATCGTCAATGACTCATTGTTCGAAAGAAAGTTAGGCAATGGCGCAGAATTTTGATTTCATCGGTTTGAATTATCGCATTGAGAAGATAAGACACGCGCATGTGCAGGTACTCTAACGTTCTTTATCCTCTCGTAACGTAGGATATTATCTGATTAGATAAAGAGGGCTTGGTTCTGGATCAAAATCGGTTAACGCAACACAGTCTTCACTTCGTCTATTCTTTCCCATTCGCGAAGGTGTTACAAACGAACTGGCGTCAAAATGGTGTCCGTCGAGACCATCGCATCTATAACGATCAAAGTTCTTAAATTGGTGAGGATACAAGTTTAGGATTGTTCATGGTGAACTATAGGATGAAATGATTTCTCAGGATCGCGTCTCGATCCAACCGACTGTGTTCTGAGTGCGCTCGTGTTTCGTTTCTATATAGTTATGTGTAATAATAATAAGTCTTAAACAAATGGTGTTATTTATAACGGATACGTAAACAACCTGTGGATTATCTGCATGAAAAAAAGTATATTTAAAGAAAGCAAAAATGAAACGAGCAGACAAATTCCAAAGGGACGTGTTCATTATCTGATAAGTATACCAGGAACAAGCGTGGCCGTGCTAGATTATACTTATCCATGATAAAATCGGTTAGCAATAAATGAAATAATGATGATTTTTTTCTCGTTTAAAAATATATCTAAAAAATATTGACGATCTATGTTCAGTTTTCCCGGAAATCAATCACCTAAATATTCTCCTAACGAGCGAACATCACATAAACAGATTCATGGAAAGATATTCTTACGCGAGCCCGTGATTCACTACGGTCCTTATCGACTCGCTATCGATAAGGAACGTTGTTTGTAAAGCGATACGCTTTCGTGTTTGATGCACAAAACTATGAAACGAGCACGTTGGATTTCGCCATAATTCAGTTCTTCGTGTCACCGTAAAATAAAAAAATAAAAAGTGTAAGAAAAATGGAACGAACAGTACATTCTCTTTTATGAACATTCTTTTTCAGGTAATGAACTTGATCATCCTGATTCTATATCGAACGGGATACGCTGGCGAATTTTTAGGTATCGGTGGCAAATGGAATCTCAATGAGGATAAAAATCCCGATGTCGAGATCGTTGGGTCAGGTGTTTTTGTGGGATTCTTTTTGTACACCGGTGTTGTCCTCATTACCTTCTGCTTCGGCACGACCGATCACAAAAGAAGTCTCGTCGTAAGTTCGATTAACAAATGTATAATGTTCGTATATAGATCTAAACTATATATTTGACGTCTTCTCTTTTTTAGGACATTATCATGAACTTCTTAGGGTTGTGTATGTTCCTCGCCGTCGGTGGCACAGCTCTGCACTATTGGCATGGATATCAGCCGGAGCATAAATATGAATATGTTGTTCCCGAAAGAGAGGTATCACAATGAATAAAATATCTTCACCTTGTTTTTATATTTTCGATATTTTATACTAATTTATTTTTTTTTTTTTTTACTTTCTTAAAGGTTGGCTTGGCTCTCGGCTCACTGTGCATACTGGAAGGGGTCATGTATCTTTTAGATTTATTATTAAGTGTCCGACATTTGACTAAAGACGAATTCAATTAAAGCGTCTCATTAGATCTCAGAAAAAAGTTTATATCTTCTATTTAAAGTTAATCCATCTCCATAGATTCATCGAAGCAATATTAGTCGCGTGATCGCTAATTAATTTCACTCGTCATCGCGTTAATTCGAGTCATCATTTCCATTGAACGGATAACATAAACAAATTTCGCGACAAATAATAAAATTAAATATGGAAACAATGAAACGTTCGTGAAGAACCATATGGAAAGATTAATTTCATTGTTATTTCAACGAATTATTAATAATTATAATTTTTCGACATGTATCGTTTTATATTATTAAAATAATAAAATCGAAACATTATCGTTTTATATATGTAATAGCTATCGTTTTTTCGTGTATGCTTCATGATTCTCGACGTTGATGTAGTATTGATGATATTACAAGCTTCTAGGGGAAAAATTGGAGATTTATTGGAGCATCAACGTCAACGTTAGCAATAACAATAGCAACGTCAACAGCAATGACAGCAATAACAACCGTAACCTCAATAAGTTAGACCTGTTACTGCTGAAGATTAAATAAATTTTACAATATAATAAACAAGTACATTTATAGTGTCGATAATTGATTAATAAGGCGTAAGCAAAATCGTATTAAAGTTTAAACTCTTACATTCAATTATACGCTTTAGTAATCGATCGTAATAACTAAAAAGTATTTGATAAATTGTTATCACATGCGTCGAACTTCACGTTAATTAAAATGCGTATGATTGGAACTATTTGACATATGAACGATCACGTGAAACGTCTTCTAAAAGATTATGGACTCCTGTTAAAAATAACTCAACTGGTATGTAGATCACTTCGATCACTATTACAAAGAGAGCAAAAAGAATGATAAAAATCGATTAAAGGTTCTAGTTTGCGTTTGCATGAATATTATATCGAAATGCGAGGAGCACGCGATACCAACGTGGCTATGGATCATCTACTCGATAAATACCACGACTTACGCTATAATCCTACTCGTTTTGAGTTTGGCTCATATCTTTCAAAAGAAAAAGAGCGTTATGGTACTTTCTAAGGATTTAATATTTTATTCGTCTCTTCGAGTGGTAATATAATAATTTCTTGTTACAGGAGTTCACCTATTTTCTTCTCGGTATTATTTTATATTTGATAGCAGGTATATCGGGCATAATCAGATATCATATGATTACTTCTGTCAAGGATGAGAATGAGTGTAACGAGAAAACGGTTGGCATCGTTTTAATAAGTACGTTCGAATTTCTACTACACACTACGATATCTGCAAATACAATGATAATATAAAGTTAATACAATGATTCGATTGCACACTCCGCAGTATGCACCTTTTTAATGATGTTCGAGGTTTGTTTAAAAGTTCAGCTCGAAAAGGGGCCAACGTGTTTGGTAACAACAGTACTGGAATCTCGAGAAGTGGAATTTTCGGAACGACAATAAGAATGACTCAATGATCGAAGACGTCATATAACATTACAGGAGAGTTGAAATGTAGTTGTACTTGTATCAAATATAGTATAGTTGTTACTCATATCAAAACTTATTTTATACCGCTAAAAAAGAGAGTGTATCCTTATTTTTTAGAAATATAGCGAACATCGTTATTGTTATGCAAATTCTAAGTGTAAACCCTTCCTTGAAATAAAATATTTTAAATAAAATAATCAACGGATGGATATTTGAGCCATCCATTTGCCAAATCGGTTAACTCCACCAAATAAAAAGTTAAGAAAATTGGTAAAATACGAGATAACGATAAATAGTTTATTGCTTGTCTAATATTATACCATTACATAAAAAAATGTAGTTAAAAAGTAGTGTACTGTAGTTAAAATGTGGTAAAAAGTGGAGTTAACCACCTTGGCCCCTGAACGACTCGTTTAAAGTCCTAATCGTATAATGTACCACCCACGTGTTTGAAACCTCCTAAATACAAGTAAAGACGTAAGAGAAAGAGGTGAAGAGCCAACCGTGAGGAGACATCAGGCAGTTTATGTTGATTAGGCGACGATAACAGAGAATTGCTAAGAGGCACCCTACCTGCTCGAGATAACACGACAAAGGAGATAACCTTTACGTCTCTGTAAAATAAGGTTGTTGCTCTTTGCACACTTACACATTCAACCACTTGTAAAAATGTAATTAATATTAGATATGAATGATTTAATTAATTTTATATTTGTTACCAATATAGAAACAATATGCAAATTTTGTATTTTTAATATTTGACACTTCTAAGCTCGACTGTACAAAGTATTGAATTGATCGAAGTATGTACAGCAAACTTCGTTCTGATCATAAGAGATCGTTGTTCATGCGATTACAATTAATTTAAATACAATATTTACTAAAATGGGTAACATACCGATCCCGTTTAGCGGAATTCCTGAAAATATAAGAGCGAGGATGATCGAGAGAAGGTTATTCGTTTGCAAGATGTTTTCTATGGTACGTTCCAACAAATAATATATGAATTGTTATTAACGATGAAAATAAATATTTCGTGCTAACAAAGGTGAAATATTCAGTCAGTCTGCATCGTGGGTACCGCGGCATACGTACGTCCCGTGGACCCGTACTATAGCACGGATTATTTTGGAATTTTCGTGCCTGCATTCTTAACAGGCTACATTATCATAAACTCGACGGAAATCTTGGCTATGTACATCGACGAGCCTCATATCTTTCTCGTAAGTCGATTCAAAAGTGAACACTCAACGAGAACATAATACCACACGAAATTCTACTAGGAAGTATGCTTCGCTGTGATTGGTTTCTTCGGAAATGGACTCTGCGCTCTCTATCAATTTCACGTTGGGATCGATTGGTCGACGATCTTCTCTACAAGTATCCCAACGCATCTCGAGTAACATTTAGAATAATAATAATATAAATATTAAATGTTTTATTGATTTATTCTACTTTTTCACAGACAAGCGACCGGTGCACGAAAATTGATCGTAGCTTTGACCTGTTTCGTGAATTCTATCGCTTTGCTGCTGGTCGCGATCATTCGTGGAATACAGAAGCATCTGTCGAGATTATCGATGAGTTTGGAAAACTAATTTTCTTAATTTGTTTGATTTCGCCAAAAAGGAACGGGAGAACAAACTGACAGACTTCTCATCGGCCGATGGACATATGGAGCTACGAAAGAAACGGCCACGCGACTTACATAGATCAATTAATCCACTTGACCCCAGAGCGGGCGTCGTCGTCGTGGTTGACCGTTTCAATCGCACACCCACGATCCGGATACGTAATCATGCTAATTACAAGTGTCGGACTTAATTTGACCCTAGAAGCGATGAATCAGAAAGGAAGAGCGATCTTGCACGCTCGTCCGATGAACCCCATAAGTACGGTTCGTGTGTCTTTCGAGTTTAGAAAAGATTTAATGCAATTTATAATCTAAAGAACATATTACAATAAATACTTTATTACTAACAAAATATTGCTCAATTAACAAGTACTCCCTTCGTATCAAAATAGTTGTCACATTTGTATATTTGTTTGCACACCAACTGTAGAATATTAATATTTTATGCGATCGTAATGTTAAAGAATAATAAAAAATAACCGGAATATTACTCGAGGCACGTCAATTCCTTTTTTCACCTTTCAATCAAATGAAGCTACTGGAAGTAGTGTGGAAAATGGCTTCGTTCATTTTTTATAGCAGTACTACTGTGCCCGAAAGCTATTATCGCCATAGCCCTCCGGTAATACACGTAAGTGAACTTGTGGTATGGTTTACGGATCGATACGGTAAGGTTGAACGAGGTTACGCTGAGTTTATGTTATTATAAGGAAAAAAAGAAATTCATTTTGTACTTAAAACAAATCAAGGAAATATATCTTACGTTTATGGAGAAATTAATTAAGTAAATTTTCATCGCTACTTGGTAATATCTCGAGAGCGTAAGTTTCACCGTATTTAAAAATAGTTTACCGGCTCGTAAATGCACGCAATATAATAAGGGCGTTTGTTATGGGCACGTGCTTGTAATACGAGATTACGACTTGTCGATGTATGAACCAAGTTGAGGTCACATAACGTGTCCTTGTTTCGTTGTAGTAATAAAAGAAGAATTATAACATTGGCGAGACATGATGGTGCATATTTACGGAACGCCTACCGAAACAAATATGTGCTCGTAACGCGAACGCATTGTTAATAACAATTGATCGAATAATTAAACGAAACTAAATGGCCTCTAGCCAGACATAACATTTTCAGCTTTGCACGACGCAAAAGAAACGTATATGTATAATACGTGTGTTAGTGTACGAAAAAAAGACGCAGACGGTAGAAGAACGAAGCTTTTGTATAAGCGGTCTCCCTTTGATTCGCCATTGCAAAGGAAACCAGTGCGAGGGACTCAAGGCCGATAGGAAGATCGCACTGTAGCGATTGTCAATGAAGATCGGACCGCGCCTACCATGCGCGCCGAAGCATGCGATCTTTTCCTGCTCGCGTAAAGTGCATGTACGGCCATACGCGTGTTGCTTTCTCTCTCTCTCTCTCTCTCTCTCGTTTTCTAACTCTATCTGTCTCTCTCTTTCTCTAACACTGTTTCTCTTTCTCTCTTACTCTGTCTATCTATCTTCCTGTCTTTGTCTCTACCTGGACAATCCTACTCGCGTGTGTCCGCTCTATTACGTTACCGTAGTAAACGCGCGTTATGGATGTCCCTAGGTTATTTTTGAAGCACGTTGCACAATGATCGCGACTATGGAAATATGTATTTACATACTGCAAGGTTGATTAGCGTTTCCTCGATATTGGTATCCTTCGATCGTTTATTTTATATGCAAATCCAATATACGTCACGATTTTATTATATTTTGTTATTTAACATTAAGATTTAAGTTCTACCTCCAAATCGATGAAATTACAAGTTCATTGGACTATGATACAAGTTTATTTCATTTTTATTATCACGAGTGTCGATCACTGGTGACCGCCAAAGTACTCCAGGTTTTAAGATCGTCTACATGTACTAAAAAAAGTAGATCGGTATTATAATGAGCGATCGTGACATCGATCGATATACCTATTGATGATTAATGAAGAAACTTATGCTACGAGAATTATCGCGTGAATGGCTTTTTCGATACAAGGCCGTTCTCATTTATAGCCGAGCCTACTCCAAAACAATCTGTCTAAATATTTACGTAGCACTTCGACACCGTGTCACGGACGAGCAATTTTAGTATTTAGTCTTTTTTTCTTTTCTCTGCACGATAAAGGACTCACAATGTCTATTGTATGGTCTATTAACAATATACACACACACAC
>JAIFRP010000022.1:1047782-1058567 GCA_032403825.1 Odynerus spinipes | reverse complement strand
AGTGCAAGGAAGAGACACGAAGGAGTCGTAATTATTATTGCCACTTGACCGACCTATGGTTTCTCTCGATAGTATGGAGTCGTTGCTAAATTTTATACCCCGGAGATCTTTTGCGTATAATCCTCCTTTGAATAACAAACACACTTCTAATCCTATCGAATTTCCTAGAAATTATATAAGTATCTTTGTAGAGTCAGTTTCAAATTCGTCTCAAATTTACATTAATAAAAATAGCGGAACGATCCCTTTATTTATGCATTATCTATAACTGGCATATTTCACAACCTAATTTTATGCAATGAAAATGATACACAATACAAGAATGTCTTCGTACGTATGTAAAGTCTCCGTACTGCGTTTATGCAGTTATGCGTGAGTCACATGAATCGTAGGACGCATTACTTCTGACTAATACATCTTCAAAAGTAATTTAAGAAATTTACCACACCCATAGTTGGTAATACTTGCAATCGTTAATGCGCGTCACGTGAAAACAATTATTTTTTGAGGAACATCTGTCTCAATATCTCGCTCGGAATATTTAAAAAAAAAATATAAAACGATACATGACGATTAGTAGGCGCTGAAGTAAGTTTTGAAGTAAAAGATTGTAGAATTTTCCTGCTGTATGACGGTTTAATAAAGGGGGAAGAAAATTCGTACGTTTATGAGAATCGACAAGTGCTATCACGACTATACTTGCGATATATTTCTACGGAACACCTGGCAATAGTGATTCACGCACTGTCATAATATTTATTACAACTCATGTAACAATAAAAATTATTAGAAAAATTTTGATTTCGACAATGAATAAAAATACAACGTTCGAAACTTTGCATTGAAATAACGCAACAAAAAATAATTACAGCGGAGCAATTATTCGTTAAAAATGATTGAAAAATAAAACGATGTTTGTGCACGTGCCAAAGTCTCAATGAAATACACCTCGCTATTTACGTTACATGTAATCGCATCGGTATTACAATCGCTAACGAAACGTTGTGCTTGCGTGCATCGAATGTGAATGGAGCTTAAAAACGTTGTGTCGTCGTCGTCGACGACGTAGAGACTTCGAGTTAGCTGCGCCGTTTACACGGCATTAGAACTCGGCGCGTCACGCTCGACGTTCCAGTTCAACTCGCGCCTTCTTCGCGAGCGTGCTGGCTTCCACGCCGGTCGTCTGCTTTGAACAAAAATTCGCGAGTGGTGCAAATAACGACCGAGGATAAAATACCACGTTGTTTTGATCCTCGCGTTTCATTTTTAATTTATCGTCCGATTATGAAATAAGGAAATCGTTTTATTTTATTTTCTCGGAAGAATTCGAGTGTTCGCAGTGTCGTTTAAGTGTTGATAGACTACATCGTGGATTCGACGACACGCGGTGGCTTTACGAAACGAAGAAACCTATCGTGAATTAGGTACGATTGGTTGAATACTCGCGACAAGCCCTTTTTTAAATCGTTAAAATCCTGCCACATTGGAGCGGATAAATATTCGGATAAAAAATGATACCCTTCAATTGAATTCACCATCGAGGGGAACGATGAAAATTAAATGGTATCGTGTACTCGCTAACACGTGGGCGCACCGATCGAGAGCGAATTACAGTGTAGCATAAGTCAGGTGTATCTACGGACGACGGATTTTGAAATATTTATGAGACATTGCCTGCGAAAGCGACCTGCTCCTATTCTTTCTTTTCTTTTAATTTACTTCGACGTCCTACGACGATCGCTGCACGTAATTACACTTCGCAATATTTCGAAAGACAACGCAGGATAATTCTGTCGAAACTTTTCGTTAGTCGTATCGAGAAACTCGTAGAAATTTTTACATATTTTATCTCGAATGAGTTTCCTTCTTTCCTTTTTTTTCCTTTCTTTCCTTCGCTCTTGATAAAACCAACCTTTCGTTCGACATACGAGCAAGCTCATTTATGTCTGTCGTTATCGTGCGTTAAAACTACAAGACGAATTTAGGCCACGTTATCGAATGGTTAACGAAACTCCTTTCGAATGTCAAACCGAAGAAGATAAAAGTACGTTAAGAAACATTGCTTTAAAAATGCGTTGTTATTTATATATTAACGGTTATAATTATTTGATAACATTAGAAAAGATTGAGCAAACTCTAGTACAGATGTAACTTACGTTAGTTTATAACATTAGAAAAGATTTAGAGAAATCTAATATACATATGACTGTATATAGTCCCAGACATGCGATTTCACTTTAACTTCCAAATTCGTTTCACCCCGACCTAACTACACCCTCCGACACGTTACACGAGCCACCCCAATCTACCGATGTTTATCACCGCCCTCGTTGTCGTAGGGTAGACGATTCTGTCTAACGTTCTCGAGCAAGGGGGGGGGGTGTAGGGATAATAAAAGGTATCGATTTTTATTAAAGGTGAGGATCTAGCAATCTTCCAAGCTGGGCGACGGCAAGGGAAAGCATCGCAGGGTCAGAATGGCGGATGAAAATCAACGGACACCTCAAGCACCAAAGGAGAATAAGATGATAAAGCATACTACGGTCCTATTCAAAGTGATCGAAATTGTAAGCATACCACAATCGATAGATCGAACATTTCTAATGATCCTAACTTAAAAAAAAAATGAGCTAACGATATTTCTCTTTCAAGATTATATCGATTTTCGCGATCGGTCTACTGGTCGATCCATTAAACTCGTTCCAAAGGGTCTTCAACAAGCCAAGATTCAAATTGGACGATGCAGCCTTCATCTATGTCACAGTCGCCGGCTATGTCATGATCAACACGCTTTTTGTCATCTGTCATCTGCTCGGCGATCGATTGCCAAAGAGAACGGTAAAGTTTTCAGATTACTCGAACCCGTTTGATCGTCAAGATGCATGCGTGGTAATATGACCTAATCGTATAATCAGGAAAGCGATATCAATGTTCGTTTTAACGTAACTTCGACGCGCATAACACCGGTCTGCAGAGAAATGATTATACCTATTCTCGATTCGTTTATACGGTTGAGTCATTACCAAAGCAACGACGTGTACGATAATAATTAGCAGCCGTATCAAGGTCCTCCGTGAGCGTTTACGACCAGCACATCTCGTTTCCTTCACGAACGTACACGCCGGATGTAATAGTATCGGTGCAGGTTTAACGGATCATTAGATGTTACTATACGTCGTAACAGGGAATATCTGTTGCTTACGAAAACCCGCAGAAAACTTTAGCCTGACGCGTCGTAATTTCACTTTTACGACGATCAACTATGAGTATGTCAATGCCTAAAGCGTTTCTTAATCACTTTGACGCGATGAAAGGTTCCCTAAAATCAAACGTAACGAAATTAAAACGATTTCTTGGTATATCACACGTTAAGCGCTAAATGTATTTTTATAGTTGACAGTGATTCTAGGAAAGTCCAAAAGTTCACAGATTTTCGAACATAATTTTGAATAATTTTGTTTTATTATTTTTTTCACTTTACTGAATACTGTGAGATATTTTTTTTTTTTTTATTTAAAACCATAAGCCTTCACACAGGCAGGCTAATACTGTGAGATAAATTTCATTGAATGCATTCTGTTTTATCGATTGAGTAATTCTAAAAGAATATTAGAGGCGCTGATTAAAGAATATAAGTGCGTATCTTTTGTTTTTTGTCATATATGTTCAGAAGATGAAGCGGGTGTGTCATAACGTCGTAGTATGTAGTAATGGCGATGTGCCGAACCTTTTTACGTTCTTTCCTATAGTTATAGTAAATATATTATGTGATTAAGAATATTGAAGTGCATGTCCCATCATTCTATCCCACAAATACTTCGCGTATATTTATAGTATATTAAAAGATTACTAAACCTTTAAACGAATAAATAAATTGAATAGGCAACTTATACATCACCCATATCTGGGTGACATGGTGCCCAGTGATATACAAAAAGTATGCTTTAAAAAATTCCCAGTATCTAAAGTTTTTAAAAAATTGACGTTGACGTATCGTTGTGGTTTTTTACGAGCGCGATTGCACTTGCCGTTTAACAAGACGTAAGAATTCATAACATCCAATAAATCGATTCATAAATACGACTATGGTTGTAATTACCGTTTGGAATTAAAACCATTCCGGCGTCATTTGCTGCTATTACGAAAATAACGTTTCTTGTCACAATATTTCATAATAAAAATTTGTTATCGTTAATATCTATTATTTTCCTCGTAGATGATATTGTTCTCATCGCTGGGAGCGATCCTACACGTAGTTGCCGGCAGCTTGATCGTTCACAACTGGCGTAACATCCAAAGGCCCCACTACAACCTGCATAATGACGAACTCTATCCGAGCAAACAATATATGGATATGTTAATATCATCCGCAGTTTTCGTCTTGCTGAACGTACTGGCTTTCGTGGGAGAAATCTTCTTTACTCTAAAATATTCGACGAAGACATGAAGAACGTACGACGACGTCTTACTATCGTATTTTTAATATATAGTTTTAACAAAAAAACAGAGAGGCTTTACAATCAAATAACTATCTGAACAACAGGAATCACCACCGATTGTGTTCGTGAACAAAACGTTTACAGTCCAAAATAACGTAAAATGTTATACAATAACCATCGAGTCTAATTATGCAGAAATCAATGGAACTTTTTATAGTAATATTATATTTTCCATATTTTTAGATTCTAATGGATTTTTCGAAACGAAAGTCACGAGTTTACGAATGTACAACACGCTGCAGTCCAAAGTTTATGTACGTCATTAAGTTAGTATAAAATAATAACCGTTGTTTTAATGTTGCGTAATCATTTAATCATATAATATATAAAGTATTTAATTATAAAATATGAATCCGTCCATATATTTTAAGGATAAAAAAGATACTTGTAAGTCTATCGTAGGAACGTTTCTATAGAATTTACATTTTCAATATTTTATAATTATATTCAAAGATTGTAATGCTTGAATATTATTACATAAGACATTTATGATAAAACATTAGAAAGGAAATTATCGTTCCATAGCCTTGTAATACTTACTATACGCATACAACTCTTCTTTATTAATTTGTTTAACGTAGTAGCACCACGAACATTTGTACAATTTAGTAATTATACGATTTATGTTAAGATTATAAAAAAAAGAATCGTATTTTTAAGTTTTCACGACGTCGAGTTATTACCAAAAAACTGTAGAATGTAATGAGAACAATAAACTGTATAAAAGGTACGTATCTATAAATCATGAGGTCAGTTCTAATGAAATATCGATCATATAAGTGTCGCGATGTCGCGCTATGTTCAAGTCGATCCGAAGAATTCTGCTTGGGTATGATTAAATACAGGATTAATTTCTATTACAAGAAACATAGATTTTCAAGAAGATGACGCTGAATAAATAAAGTAAAATTTAACAAAAAATCGCGTGATAATTACCCTATGGTCGTTTTAATGATCCCAAACTCCTGTAATGTTGTACCAACTCATAACGAACGAAGACCATCAGTGTACAATGACGACTTCGAGTATATACCGGTGGTAAAACCTATACGAGTTTTACAATTTGTGAGTAACGAAGGAATAATTTTATAAAAAATTTCACAAACATTTAAAATATGATAATTTTAAAAAGCAAACTTGGTTATGATTTGACGATTCAGCTATTGACGTCCGGTATTCTTGCCTTAACCATCTACACGATCCTCAACGAGTCTCCTTATACGGAATCCATTAAAATTCTGCTCATCCTGGTATTCGGAACTTACGCGTTTATAGCCCTGATCGACATTATCAGCCAACTCAGTGGCGATCCGATACCTGATACCCCAGTTAGTTCGAATATCCATTAGACTTTCAGTACTTTGAACAAGTAAACCTATCTAAGATCTAAAACTTCTAGATCACAAATATATCCTTCGTAATTTTTAGATGTTCCTGTTCGGAGTAGTCGGCACAGTACTCTTTCTACTAACAGCATTCCAAATTTTTAATAATACTAGAAGAAACGACACGAAAGAGCCCTGGAGAGTGACGATGACGATGGCTCTATCCATGATCGCTTCTCTCGTATATCTTACGGACGTTCTTTTAATTTTTTTATATGGATATTGAAAGACATACTTATAAAACGAATACTTTGCGAGAAATTTATTTTTGATGTTGCCTGTTGTAATCTGTAAAAATAACGTGTTCGTCTGTAATAAAAGTTTATTTCTAATTCATCCAACGCATCTAATGTAATCTAAAACTTAAATAGTAAATACATATTATAACGATAGTTTCGATAAACGAGCCATAGTCAACCCGTGTGCGAAAGAAAAACAAAAGAAACTGAAGTACAATGACGCAAACGTAACCCGTTTGTAAAAAAAATCGTTTGACAGAAAGGATAAAAAAAGAATAGAATTACTTTACGATCTAAACGAGAGGCATGGTCGCGCAAGGTAAGTTTCTTGATATTCTCGTGATAACGAACCGTTACTAACAATTTTGTTCGTCAAAAGAGAAACCCACGTCTACGTCGAAACTCCAACCCCTTAGGGCTATACAATATGTAAGTAGCACACGATCTTTAACGTGCATAGCTTCCTACATCTTGAACGAACGAATTTCGACTAAGATTTCATCTCGATTTAGATGTCATCGGTCTTTCTCTTCCACCTGGGTGTTTGTTTAATCTCGATACCCGAAAATTACATGTCCGACAATAATTGTACCATACTCATGGTAACATCCGGTATTTACGTCCTGATTACGTGCGGGGAACTATCAACTCAACGCGATATCGATAGTATCAAAATCACACCGGTAAGAATAATAGTCGAAAATGAAAGATATTTAAAAATAATCCTGACAATTACGGTAATGATCTTGTCGTAGATGTTCGGGTTTTGCTTGCTGGGCATACCGACATTCATCATCGTCGGATTAATGTGTTTTTCCTCGCCGTCGAGCGTCATAGCTTATTGGGGCGTCAAAGCGATCCTGGGACTCTGTTTTCTGATATCTTTAGCCTTTTTTCTAGAGATACTGATGGTACTCCCGTGAGTTTCGATCGTATTCGAGAAGGACTATAAAAAAGCAAACCGATCCCATGTACAAAATACTTGGTTGTTCTAGTATTGCGAGAAGAAACAAACGTATCTTGACTCAGCAAGCTCTTGGCGAGGATGAAAAGCCCACCGAGATGACGGAACCTGAACCTATTGCCGAAGTACAATTTTCATTTGTAGTACCCATATACGTTACACGTAGCAGCATCTTATTAATCAAAAACGTTATTTATCACTTAGCCTACCACGCGCGATCTGACGACCAGCGTGAGTAGCCTGAGGTTACCACCGGACGCTGACGAAACGACGGCACCCGATCACAGTTATAGAAAAGTGAGCTTCGGTCGCAGACGAGAATACGTCGATAGTCCGACCAGCGTTCCATCGATAGCTGAGGTGAAGACCGCGGAGATGCAAACGGAGCCGAAACACGTATCGGTCGAAGCATCTCAGGCGAGTAAATTGAGCGAACAAATCGATCGAAATCTATCGAAACAGTCACCATCGATTTCATTTACCGATCAGACCACTAAGTCCGAGGTGAAGGAAGTACTCGTGCAAACCGCTAGTAGATGCGAGTTTTGCAATCAGCAAATGCAAGCTACGGCTCCGCCAGCCAGTCAGCAACAGGCTTTATGCACGTCTCCTTGTTCAGCGGTTGTTCAACTTTTACGCAGTGGTATCCCTCTGCAATGTTGTACCAAGTGAGACTATTGGCATCGATCTATCGATCTCTGTGAATCGACTAGACCTGCGTTTTCCAAAATTACAATTAACGCTTTAAATAATATGATGTTTTTTTAGATAAAAAAGGGCCGCGTAAAAATTTGACAAAAAAATACTGGTCCGCGGTCGAAAAAGTTTGGGAAACGCTGGACTAGACTAATATCGCCTATCTATAATACCTATTGCTCTTGAACGATTCAAGTGTATCACGTAGTTGCAGTTGCACGACCGGAGTTCTACAGATAGAACAGCAGAAACAAAAACCGCAACAGTCGCAGCATCAAAAACAAGATCAATCTCAACAGCAGAAACAAAAAACCACTCAAAAAGTACAAGTACAACCGGAGGAGCAACAAGAGCAACAAGAGCAACGTGAGCAACGAGAGCAACGTGAGCAACGAGAGCAACGTGAGCAACGTGAGCAACGTGAGCAACGAGAGCAACGTGAGCAACGTGAACGAGTGCGAATCGCTTCGAAAGAGTCTGAGAAGGGAGATGCGTCACAGCCTTTAACGAGTGAGAAAATATTGTCGAAATTTTGTTTTATTTTTTTTTCAATTTCACTGAATATCTACCCGCATATATTTGTCTATCAAAAGAATACCGTAACTCGTTAAGTAAATTAATAAATTATAAATATACAATATTACTTATACGTCACCCACATCTGAGTGGCATGGCACTCAAAGTGCTAATATGCCATCAATACGAACTCGACTTTCCTTTTAAGCCTAAAAGGATTATATTCTGTTTAAAGGTATTACGAAGGTAACCGTGACAGCGTTTTGCGCGACACCGAACTCAGCAACGATGGAAGTTGCAACTTCCACTGGCTCGAAGGATAACATCGTTACGACGTGAGTTTTAAAACGAAACGAAGCTGATCGCTCACAAAAATACTTATTTTACTATCTTCTAGTTACATTCCGGTACAGTCTGGAACTACCACAGAAGCTATCGACAGACCACCGATAACAACAACGTCCCGATCAACGGGAAGAGGTTGTGCGGGAATGTACCCAAAATTCCAAAGGGTGATAGGAACACCACAGTGTCGAGACATGGAATCGAGCAAAGAGACGGTGTTTACATCGGAGAGTTACGAAGTGGAGAGGTATACCACCGAAGAAGAAGATTGTTCGAAACCTCCTGTACAAACTCCTTGTGCTTACGCGATGAAATGTGACGACGATGATACGAAAGACTGTGAGGAAGCTACTTAACGCGATAAAACTAGAATAAGATTAGTGATTAAAAATAACACTAACAATTTGACAGGTACGAAATCGCGTGGAACCAAAGAAAAGACGCCAAAAGATACTACGGCTAAAAGTCGACGAGCGAAAGAACAAGGCTGCAAAAGAGTGAAAGATCAGGTTCCCACGAAACATGGGAAAAAAGCGAAGAAAGCACCAAAAGAGAAAAAAGATGAGAATCGTACATACTCGAGATTTTTACCGTTGGATGATATAAAACCGAGAGATGCGAGATGCGTCGAACAGGACTACGACATGTCGGGCATTTGTGTTCCTATGCACACGTAAAATGGCTTAATTATCTACGATTTACTAAACGAGTAGAACGATTAAAGTTATCATTCGTTTCTTATCGCACATATCCAGGCACGACGTCGTCGATTTTGGGTCTTGCAACGTGAACAGAACTATGCCCTCAGTTTTTCAGCGAAACAACAGAATCGATCCTGCCTACATTCCGTGAGTATTTCTTTTTTATTTTCCTTCGATATTTTTACTTTTATTAATATCGCCGTATACTAATTTCAGGGAAGGCGATAGTTACGCCGTTCAAGCGAACGACCCACGCTTTCAATGTGATACCGGCACTCCAGCCGTTGGTAAACTTAGAATTGCCTAAAAAAATTCTCTCTACAATTTGGAATATTGATTTTTATAACTTCTCTATTTTAATTTTATCAAGGAAACCTTTACTGCAACCCCGGTTACCACTGCGATGATAGATATAGATATATGTCAGACATGTAGGAAGGAACAGGTTAACGAGAATCCTTTTGTTTTGTTCTCTTCTAAATCTACGATTTTCCTTGAGTTTTAACTAATAAATACTTTTCTAAGGCCAGATTCAGGAAGCCGACATTTTTCAGTACTATAATGTCTATAGAGACGAAGAAGGAAGAGTTTATTGCGAATTATGTGCCCCTTCCAATTCCTACAAAGTATGATAACGACGAGAACGTTAATTTCTATGATAATTACTTTTTCTCCCTATTTCGTGATCAGGTACCGATCATTACGGATCGTAGCGGGGATATTCTGCAGGAGTGTTCTATATGTGGCGATTTTCCATATATAATAGACGCCCGTAGCGTGGGAGTCGCTTACGTGAGTTGTACAAATTTTCGATCACCGACACAATTGTCATTTGCTTTACTTTAACTTCGTTTACAGAGACACGATGAGACACCTTGTTACTGTATGAAGTGTGGTTGTCAGCTATAACCTTAAACGATTGGGCAATGTCTTCGATCTCTTCTAAACAAGAACTGGAGTTACCGTAATTCTGATTTAGCAGGTTAGATCGAAGTTTGTTGTCTACCGGACAAATGGAACATTTTTGCATATTCTCTCGTAAAACGATTTATTATATTCACGACGACGATCGATCGCAGTTACGAACTACGAGCTTTTGTTTTTAACCTACTTTACGTACTAATATCTTAACCTAGCAATCATAACTACCTGTAAATACTGTACATTGATAGAAATATTTATTTAAACGCAACACATTGTAACATAGGAATTTTACTGAAGAAATATACTTTCGTTGAGATCTGTAAGAAGTATGATACTTAATAACAAAGGTCGTGCCGGTTGACTAATCGTTAATTAAAAGCCTCCCCTGAATTGCGCACCTCGAGATTTAAAGCGGTACTCCTTTAAAACCTACGTTATAGAAAAAAGCTTGCTAACGAGAACTAAACTAATTAGAAAGACCAGAAGACTTAGGAACTGTAGAACACATATTTTTTT
>JAIFRP010000022.1:1033621-1047750 GCA_032403825.1 Odynerus spinipes | reverse complement strand
TTTTTTCCTTAACACATACGATACAACTAACAGGCGAACACACTTAAACATAGTCGATGCTTCGACATAGAAAAGCTTTGATATTCCTACGATTAGAATATGTCTCTTAGACTTCGAGTTGTATAAAAAAAGTAATAAATGTGATTCGTAAAAAGTAGACTTTATCGTGATAGTGGACTGTAAGCAGAAGATGACATGGTATTACCATATGAAAAAGAATACAAACGAAAGATCGATCTTTCTTAATCGATCAATCATCACTACCATTAACGTGTGCCCTATTGAGAATTGGCCTGGGTGTACGTGGTCCTTCCTGAGAATACCTTTCTAAAGGTACCTTAGACCTCCTAAAAAGATTCTCATCCTTCGATTGACGTCCTGAAGAAAATTGATTCTGTGACGGATAATAATACATCGGCGGTACAGCCGGTGATACAAATTGATTATTGACGCGATTAAAACGCTCGTTCTGTTCCCGATTGAATTGATCGAGCTGCGAAAGAGCATAAGTCGCGTCACGCGTTGACATCTTGACGATGTTGTTGCAGAATTGTTGTTGCAAGGAATTGCGGTTTGTCAACATTCGATTCTGGTTAAAATTATCGACATTGTTGAACGAGTAATCTCGATAGGGGGGTTGTTCCGGATAAGGCTGACTCGAAAAGCCTGGTAGACACGTGTTATAATAGGCAAAATTATTCTGCCGAGGACTACCATCGGGCAAATTGCAATTAGGCTGCAACGAACCGTTAGGTTGGTAAAAAGAGTTTGATTGAACGGAACCGTTTGACCAGAGTCCACCGTGTGGCTGAAACAAAGCCTTGGCTTGTAACTTCAGCGAAACTTCTCTTGGAACGGGATCGTTTAGATCAATCGGATTATTCGGCGTTGGATTGTTAAAGATACAAGATTGATCGATGTTGCAGTGACTCAAGATCGTACCACAAAGTTGATTACCCTGTTGACCGAAGGGCGTTGCAAGCGGATTTATATTGGAAGCAAGTGAACTACCTTCCAAACAGTCTGGCTTCGGTGAATGATTCGAAAGTGTACCATTGGGAACTCCTAAATCAAAATTACTCTCGATGAACATACGCTGCTGATAGGGATTAGGCACGACCCTTTCTACTTGAAAGCTCGATTCCCTGTGGTCTATCACTCGCTGCTTCGTAGGATTCAAAAGATTCGAATTCCTGTCGTTCTGCAAGTTCATAACGTCGTACAACTTCGGTATAAGGTTCGCGATTTCCGTGCTCCGATCGACGTGCTCAGCTGCGTTGTCCTGATGATGACTAGGATCTTGATAAATCGCTGACATCTTTTGATCATACTGATTCTGTTCGTCGGATACCCTGATTCCCTGTAGAGAGGCCGAGGATCGATCTGTGTTATTCAAAATCGATTAAATAACGCGTAACTTCGAGAGGTACGTTTTGTTCTTAAATATATATTCGATGATTCGAGACGTTGCCGAAGCGAAACTTCGTGCGGAAATTTTTTTACCGAAATTCGAGGGCAAACTTTGTAACATTTCCTGTAGCTTTTCCCAGTCAGTCGTGATGATCTCGTTCATTACACGAGGAGCTAGTAGTCCACTTTTTCTCGACGATCTTCGAATCGACGATCGCCTAGGCTCTGTGGAACGAACGAAGGTCTTCGTCAGCATGACGTTGCCATCCTGGTCGCAAGTACCACACTCCTCCAACTGTCATCAGCAATCCCCATTTTTTACAAGCTATCTCCATGCGGACTCTCGTCAAAATCGCAATTTGCAAGAAAATTTCTCTTTACCGGATCTGTTCGTTTTTGTTTATCATCGTTCGATAAGGACAATTACTTCTTTATCGACGGAAGCGATTTTCATTCTTTCTTTGAACAATCTATGATTCTTCGATTGTTAAATGGGATGAAGGAGCGAGGAGATAATTCGTGTTTGCAAAAGAATCGAACATCGATGAAATTCCACAACGGGGGTTCACGGTCGACTCCGTTTTCTTCTATTACGAGAAATTATTTTGATGCTCATATAACTCTCCGTGGGGGTCTCAAAATCGATATCCCGCCGGATAACCTTTGACACTTGAAAACTCGGTTACTTGTATTTTTGTAGTATCCACGTTATATATTATCGTACGTATGTGGCAACAGTCATATTTCAAAAACAGTTATGCAACTCTTGAGTAATAACGTAACGTGTTCCTACGAAACAAATTATCGTACTTATTCAGCCGTCGCGTAATTAACATCGCAAATTCCTAATTATAAATAAATTAAAAAATAAACAGTACTCCTCTACGCAATAGCTCGTAGTCGCGTATGTAAAAGCAACAAAAAAATAGAACAAAAAATCTGTTAAGAACACAAATATATAAAATGAAACTGGTTATGATAAACTATGATAAAGAATGATTAATTCGATCGCATGAATTCAATTACAAACCATCTCGGCTTTCGCGAGGGAGACCCAGAGTCGACGCCACGTGCTGAATTTCTTTTGATCGCTGAAATTGTACCGCATCTCCTTCGACGCGTATCTCGTCGCTAACGGGCTTCTATAATCACTATACTCGTTCTTTTCCATTTTGTTACTGCTTTAATAAAGCCGAAAGTAAGAAAAAAATCCTTGGAAACGCGGTAGAAACACGCGAAAATAGCACACGCGATCAGCTGACAGACTGAAAGCGAAAGGAAGCTGGAGCCTCGTCGATAAACAGAGACCGACGGTGGCTCCACTCCATGGTAGTTTGAGAAATTAGCTGCTCCCCGCGCCGATAATCGGATTGAGCGAGCGATTTTTAAATTCTTTGATGAACTTTGCAACCTTTTGTGAGATTATTTCAAATAATTTCGATAGTTTCATAACTTGTAGATATATTTTGATTTAAATCAGGATTGATATGCAGAGTGCTCGATAACTGGTGATACAACCAAAAAGAGAGTGATTTTACATGAAAAAATAAGTCGAAAATATAGAATAACGTTTTTTTTTTTATATGGGATTTCATTTTCAAGAAAAATTATTCGAAAATTTGTCGAGTACGCGTACACTTGCGAATTACCGAACATCCCGTGTAATCTTTTAATATAAAGTTATGAGAGACTGATTCTTTAACTTGCATTTGAATAATTTACATGTATTGTTTATTGTTATTTACGAAAATATAACCAACTGTGCTAGAAGTCCAAATATTCTAGAATGCTAGAATCCAATATAAAAGATGCGATAGCGTTCTTTTCTGTATATTCATTTTGAAAGAAATTGTTAATAAAATTAAACATTCAAGTTGGAACAAAATCAATATGGAACTCAACGCGTTAACAAATTCTATATTCTATTAAATGTTTGTAGAGTTACATAATTCTTTTAATATGTACTTGAAATTAATGAAACCTTATCGCTTCGCTTATCGTTAAAATGCATTTGCAGCTCGAAGCAGGAAACGCGGGGCGCCGTACCAAGGATTTTTCTCTGAATTAAATTACAAGGACGTTCACGCGCTATCGACGATTTTACCAAACGATTCGCGTTTAAACAAGAGACCCTAGTGCGCTTCTCACGGATCGTAATGCCGTTCATAGAGAAATAATCGAGCAGCGAAAGTACCCACGTTCCGTTTTTACGTGAGACCAGGGATGACCGACGCCATTGTTCTTTGCGAGCTCTCGCGTTGGAAAATGACGAACTGCCTCCTTTTCTGTCATGCAAACACGAATAATCTCTCTCTTCGATCTTTTCCGAGTATCGAGACGCATTCGAACTTCGATAATTTTGTTGCAAATTAACGGTAAATTTTTGTAAAATATGGAAGGAGAAATAAATAATAATAATAATAATAATAATAATATATTAACACTAGGATTACTGGACGCGTCAATTTGACGAGTTTCGAATTTAATATATCATCGGATCAAATATGTAAGAAATTATAATTTTTCGCGTAGAGTGAAGTCACGAACACAGTTCGGATAATCGAGGTTCTACTGTAATTTTTGCTAAGTTTTATTATCGGAATGATATGAACACACATCCAAATTTATTTCCTTCTCATGCTTATAATTCTGAAATTCTGTATGTCATCTACCTATCTACTTAGATACCCGTAAATTTGACGGCAGTAAATGGTCCGTAAACCTAGCGTGTTAACAAATACGGATATCGATCGTTAGTTCAAAAGTAACGTCTACGAACGATCGAGTTACGATGACGTAAAGGAACTCACCACGTTCGATGGACAAAAATTTGGATGCGCCCATTCAACGTTAATTTTGTTACCGGGAAACAGCGTAGCTGCTTCCGGTACCAATCTCCTTCTACCCATCGCGGCTCCCCTGTGAGTCTTGTAAGATATCAACGCATAGGAAGACCCACTATTGTTGCGATAAACGGCTACTTTGTCGACGTCGTCGGTGATATCGAAAATTCGCTAAAAATATTAGATAAATTAGATAAACTTTTCTTAGAGTAAATATTTCTAATGGGAGACTATACGTTAACAATTGTTATTGACTACATGTTAACAATTTTTGTCAGCTTTCGTAAAGTGATAAAGGGACGTCTTCTTGAGTACGACTATGATGTGCTACCGACACGTCACCGCCGCACCAGATATAAAGTATTATTCTAAAGTATGTAAAAAAAGTAATTTTTTAATTAGAGATATTTTAAAAACGATCGAAAGTTGTACCCAACAATCATATAAGCTGTATTCAAGAAGACGTCTTCTATCACTCTACGAAAACCGAAGAAAATTCAAGACATACTCGTCGTGTGATCTTGTTAGGTTAAATAATTTCTTAAATGTTTATTAGATAATATTTGATAAACTTCTCCAATGAAAAATGTCTTAAGTAAATATAAAATTTGAGTACCTTAACGACCGCCTCCGCTTTGATGTCCGCCGGTAACTGATTGATATATAATCGACAATAATTAATACTAACGACGACACCGATCCTTCGACCAGGACGAATCTCGTAATGATCGAGCTCCTTTACAGCACGAGATGCATCTTCCGGCTTAGTGTACATGATGAAGCAATAACCTCGGTTCATTCCCGAGAAATCCATCATCAAGCGAATCTCATAAATGCTTCCGACTGAACTGAACACCGGATAGATGTCATGCTCGTAAAGCATCCTTGGGATTTTTCCTACGAAGATCTCGCATCCTGGACCGGGTGCAGGACCCGTCCAATCCGACGGTGGTCCAAATCTTCTTTGACCGTTTACTTGTGTCAACGAATACTTGCATTCCGCTACCAATTGCAAAACTTTCTTGCTCGCTTCCGTTTGCTCCGCCACGTTTGGGATCTTGTCGTTCAATACGGGTCGGAGCGTTTGAAAACGCGTGCTGCCTGAAAAATAATGTTTTTTTTAGACATTTTATCGAAATAAGGAAGAAGTATATGAAAGGTTCGATCAGTTGCCAAGAGAGTTATTTATTATTTTTAGTTAGATTTAGTTATTTATTATTTGAATAGCATTATTTAATCGTTCTTTTAGTTAAATTACTTATTTACTGTTTATCGATTGACACGTCAATGTTTTTCTTTGTTGGACAAAAAGATCATTCTGACTGGTACAATAATAGCCTCAACAAAGAGAATTGGTCGAGCCAACGAAACGTTTTTTCTAGAGACATTCGTTTGTCTTCTTTTATGCGCGACAATGACACACAACCTATACCTTTTGTATCTCAATACTGCTGAAAACGATAAAAATCGTCGAGAATAAACTAACGTTCGAGAAAACTCGTTCGATCGAAAATGAATATCCGCAAACTTCAATTGTAAAGATTCGTCGAATTTTACGAGAAACAAATCTGCCGATCGAGCGATTTTTTTGAACACGGCACGTATGTATTTCCAGAATGAAACAATTGTTGAAGAAGAACGCGACTACCGTCTTTTTACTTACCGAGCCATTGTCGATGACCGTGACGACGAAGTTAACGAATTTCGAAGCGATCACGAGAATACCGATGATAATACGATCTAATCGGTTATCACGGAGGAGGTTAACGATCTAATGATCCAATCTTCGTTAACGCAACCATAATAATAAATACGAGAATAACAAAAAGATAAGAAAGATGTCGACTTACCCCATTTTTTATTACGATCGCGTTGAACCCTTTTCGAGCAAGGCATCGTGTGGATCGTCGTCTTTTGATTACTTCCGGATCCTCCAGCGTTCATCTGACTTACGTTTCCCTCGTTTTCCTCGACTTCTTTTTCGACTTCATTCTTCGTCTCGTATTCCTTTTTCTCCATTTTTCTATCGGGAACTTGAATGAAACGCAAAAACAAGGGGTCGACCAAGTCCTCGACGATCAACGATCGATCGATTTCAAAAGCACCGATAGCTCCACCGATTCTTCCGAACTGACAAACGATCGTTGTCTAACTAGCTTGGCCTAGGCCTAGAGCTTCTTTAGAGGGGTCAGGTGTATGGGGTCAGATGGCGCTAATTTCGGACTGCTCATTGGTCAAACTCACTTTCCTTCTCTCGAATATTCTTTTTTTCTTTCTTTCTTCTCTTTCTTTTCATCAGAACGATGCCGTTTTGTCTCGCTCCAAGGATCGAGCTGACAATCGAGAGGTGTTATTCGCGAACTGAACGTCGTCATTCCGGGATAGCGTTGCCTACGTTCATTTTTGTGACAGTGTTCTTAACTTGTTTTTAGATTCTAAGAAATAAATCGAGAATATTGTTTTTTTCCTCTCTCTCTCGTGACCGTTGGATAATATTTAGGAACTAGTTGCCGATCTTTTATGAAGTTATGTATATATGGGTATCGTAAAAAAACGGCCTTGATCGTTACAAGCTGATGCTTCAAGCATAAATGAGATTTAGACGGAATACCGATTTAATTTCGACGAAGACGAAGGATTTGTCGGCTTTGTCGGCTTTGTCGGCTTTCCGCAGTTCCCCTCGGACTTCTCTTTAAGCGATACCCGAAAAAACGGAAGTATTCGTAAACACAAAGGAGATCGCGGTTGCATGACAATTGACGACCATTCAATAAAATCTTACGACAGACGCCTTCTTATTTTCTAACGAAGTACATCCCGTCAAACATCGTTAAGTTTTACATATATTGAAAATGTAAACATGAAAAATGTAAAGGCAGTATCGAGCACGCTCGAAAATACTTAAAAAATGGAATTAAGTTACATTGTCGTGTTAACTCGAGGCAATTGTTTAGAAACAAAGATCTCGAACTGTAAATAAAGAGCGATCATACAAAACGCAAATATTTTGAAAAAATTACAGATTTTTAAATAATATTTAAATATTTAAAAAATCATTAAAATCATTTAAAAAAATAATAAAAAAATCGTTTATGTAAGCAAGCATTCTGAACATGCTTGGTATCTATTAAATGACAAAAAGGATTCTAACGCACGGCATTAGTCATTCCTAGACTAACGTGTAACAGAATGAATTTCATGAAAATGAGGTGTAATGAAATGGTACGGATGCTTCGAAGTAGATGAAAGTGGATAACGCATATACCCTGTGTCCTCGTACAATTTAAAAACTTTACTTCGTTATTTAACAAAATTATAATGAAATTAATCTTTAAACTAGGTCTAATTCGTTGCATACCGTCACCTGTGTTTCGAACTGCTTACTACGTTTCACCGTCCAAGTAAATGATGAAAACTGACCAAGTTGAACGTTCCCTGCGTTAACGCGGCACAGTTCCAGTTTAAATTTATCTAATCTTTCGATGTTTCCTACACGGGTGTATTCGACTACTTTCTTTCTTATATTTTCCTTATACTTTTTTCATGATTTTATTTTATTCGTTGGTCAGTTTCTGTATGCAAATATCCGTTGTACGATTACGCAAGTGTATTCTTTTCCTGATTCTAATATACGAGTCTAATATACGCCCGCGTGAAGCATCTAATCGTTTTAATTTTAAGTCTTTAGGTGAATCACGTCCTGATTCAAGTGACGCATCACCTATACTCATAAATTATACGAGATGTTTCATTGCTATTCTGTAACGAAGAGATTTATTACGAGTTACGTGGATTTTCATTATTAAATTTTATACAAGTCGATGTTACATATATTGGGTTTTCCGGCAATAAATTATCCTGTTCTCTACTTATGTCATATCACAGGTAACTCAAAAATTGTCGGGTGACCTCGCAGTGCAAAGGGTTGATTTATTTAAAGAACAAAGCTCGATTTAATAAAAAAAAATAAGTTAAATATCTCATTTAAATATATACAAGAAGCTAATGTACAGATTGATATATTTTAATATATACGAGGGTATATAGAGAAATAGTACGAAGTTTCCGCACGACCCAATACTTTGAACCCTTGACTTTAATTTCTAACTTCTACAATTTTTTTAAATAATTGAATTTTTCTAAATAATCAGAATCGAGATAAAATCAAAGTTCACTAACCTTTTCTTTAAAGAAAATATCGATTCCTTGAGTTCCTGCGCCAGTGCACTGTGCGATAATAGCATTGTTGTTCGCCGCCATATACCGAGACCTTATTACACGACACGCTGCTGTAAGACTGTAAGACCGTGCACACCACCAACTGTAAGTGGAAATCGCGCTGTCGGTCTCGCTATCTCTTCAGTTGTCGTTCGAGCGCGCCGCGATTCAAACTCTCCTGCTTTCTTACTACCGAATTCGATTTCAACGTCGATCGATCGAATAACTTTGAACTCGAAATCTAACAAAAGTTAAAAAGTTATCGGAAATACACGTGGATTTTAAACGACATCGTGCTGTTTTTTATAATTGTTTCTTATTATTCAATTTGTGAAAAAATGTGTATTAATAATCGCAGAAAGATCGAATTCGATCGATGCTAAGGATTGAGGAATTCGATCGATGCACGATCTAGGAGTTCGCTCGGATATTCGAAACGGAGTGTGCTCGGAAAATCGGTCAAGCGTTGCATTTCCCTTGTCGTACACGAAAAACTTCTTTCGTAAATACTCTCCGCTTGGTCTTCTTTTCGTTTATTTAACGTTAAAGTAGTAAACGTTTGTTGTTGACGCTACAAAAGAATTTTGTTCGCGGGGCGATGTGCATTTAGAAAAAAAAAAAAAATTATGTGCAATGAAACTTAGGTGAAGATCGATATTGATTTGAAGTCAATACTGTGCATATTTTAATGAATAATTTACTAATTATTGTTTTGAATTGTGCATAACTTTCCATTACCAAAAAATGTGGAATCCCAAGGTGTTCGTCAGAATAATCGAGGTGGTACGTAAATCGCACCTTCTCCCGTCGATTCTCATTCTAATTAGATAATAGCTTTCTAAACTGGCACTGCGATTAACAACGTGAGACTTTTCTCAGATAATTAAGCGATAAAGTCTAAACAATGAAACAAAAAAAATTGTGCGTCTTGAATGAGATTAGTCTTGATTAGAAGAGTGATCGATTACAAAAAAAAAGTTCGATTCATTTTTTTTTAAATATCCAGTAAGAATCATTTCAAAATTTCAGTTGCTTTGCATCGCTTGTGTCGTGGCGCTTAGAGTGACCGACGACGAAAGCAGGAGAGTTTTTCATTATTTGAGGAATCGCAGCAGAGAATGGTCGTTATTAAATAACGTCACATGGGGCACTATAGGTAAATTGAAAAAGAAAATTATAATAGACAAAAATTAGGTTCGTAACAAACACGTTGAATGCCACATAGTTTTTCCACAAACTTGACTGTTTTATAATTTTCTTTACAATATTTTTTAAAATGAAAATATAGAAAAATTCACTATCGCGTCTTTTATATCGAATCTTATGCTTCTAGCACTGTTGCTTACTTTTTACATATAATAATAATAACAATAATGCAAGTAAACGATTCAAATGCAATCTGTAAAATCGTGTGGGAGTCACCAATGACACCCATGGAATTCAACGTGTTAAAAAGCATCGAAATTTTGTTGAAGATTACAATGATCTATCACCAATTTAGGTGCCGCTCTTGCAACAGCGACTTGCGGTGGGTACGTCATCATAACTGCCGGTCTTCTCGTAGCTGCGGCAACTGGTGAACTTACGGGTCGAAAAACGGTAATTAATGCTTCGTTATAAATGAGAGAATTACACGTGTATAAAAGCGTGTTCCACATTTTTTCGTCCTTGCAACCATACACCATTCTCATTTTCAATGAAAACCAAACCATAGAAAACGTGAGATCATTTACATAGTATCTTTCTTCCTTCGTGACGTCCCCTCCCCCCTTTTTTTTGAAACGGATTAGTAAAAAAAGGCGGAACGTGAGTTTGACGTATCATAATTACCTCATTGTTAGGACGATTCCCAAAGCCGTACCTTTCCCTCGCAATACAAGCATTGTCATATTTGACGACACCGCGTACATATCTCCCGTTGTAAACGTTCGCCGAAAATACCATAAGCGCACAATACCAAACTTGTCCGACACATTTCCGTCTGGTTTGCACCAATGGTTCGTTGGAAGGATGCCGTATGACGATTGTTAAAAGCACGCTTCTTCGAGTCACCATTATGGTGTTATACTTAGGTATGGTAAATTGTTATTGCACAACAATGGCAGGTTGCTCTCTGTTTGGTATACTTAAGGTTCTTGGTAGTGCGATCGAGCGTGAACGCGAAGTCATAAGCGATCATTTTCTAATAGGATGAATTTTATGAACTTGTACGACGCGAGACCGGAAATAATTATAATACAGGTAAATTTTTGGATAAGTCATTTTTTTCGAAATTTTTAAGTTCGCCTTCAGTTTTTTATAGATAAATCTTTGATTTTCTTATGTCTATATTTTAACGGATACTGAAACGAATTCTGTAAGTATCACAACAAATTTTTATTCCATCTGAACCGAAGAAACATTAAAAAAGTATCATTTACCTTAATTTAAACAATATTCAAAATGATATCCATCAGCTGCAATACACTCGCGTAGACGGAAAATAAATGATTGTTTAGTTCTTTCTACGACGTCTTCCGGCATTAAGTATTGGAATTTCCTTATAAACTTTTTCTTTAAAATTACCCTACAAACAAAAATTTTAACGCAGTAAAATCGGGAGAACGAGCTGGTCAGTTTACTGTACCCTCACGACCGATCCAACGGCCAGGAAATGTTCTGTTAAGTACTTGACGTGCTGCCATAGCATAATGTGCCAGACAACCGTGATGTTAATATCACATTTTTTATTGCGATTGGAAGAATGTGTTATGATATTTACTGAATTCGTTTCAGTATCCGCTAAAAGATAGGTGTAAAACAATTAAAGATTTGTCTATAAAAAACTACAAGTGACCTTAAAAATTGCGAAAAAAATAAGTTATTAAAAACTTTATATAACATATTACATTAGAGAAAATTGTTTCAACGAGACTACTAACAACAAAATAATCTAAACTAATGACGTTTCGTGGATTACTCTGTATGTAAATTATACCTATGTAAATCTGCTTTGAAAAAAAACACACATTTACACGCGGAACAAGAAGAATAAGATTATACGTACTGGACAACAAATAGCTTACCGTCCAAGAGATCTTTCTCATGATTTCTATTCTTAATTTATTCAGAGCGACGCGGCAGTCCGATCGGGCGCGGTTTCTTATATGAAAATACCTACCGCGAATCTAAACGATGGCGTGAGAATATCGAGAACGCAACCGAACGCGAGGTTGTCATTGGTGGGCAAGGTTGTCGGTGTCCTTAAGTGCAATTGGCATAGAACAGACGTCGGGCACGTAACACAAGTATCCTTGGTCTACGATCATTAAATCGTTCAGCGTGCACGCAATCCTAACTTATTTTATGACTCATAAATAGGGCTAGGCTGATCCTCGAGCGGACAGAAATGTTTTCTTCGATTATTATTAAACGGATCATCGAGTCGCACCTGTGATGTTGCAACTGTAACAGCGCTCGACGATTTTTTCGCAGTGTGAAAATGATCTTGATGTTTTCTCTTTCGTTTTCGATCCAAAGGAGATCTTTTTCCTCGGTCTTGGCGTGATCCTATTTGGAATAGTCGGTGGCCTCGCTTTGGCATCGATCGAGAGTATTCCCGAAGATTTGATCGACAATGCCGCCGTTCTCGGAGCACTTGCTCTAATTACGGCACTTGTCTTCATCGCGGACCTGCTGATATCGCCACGTCGAAGGAAGGACAAGATGGAAGTTCGAGTAACCGGTGACAAGGACTCAGGCAAGTTGCGAGGAGGAAAAGGTGTCTCCTCGTCCGTTTAAATTACCCGCTTGGTGGCCCCCTCACGCTGGATTGCATTGAATCGACCTATGATCCATTTTTATTTCATATGTTTCATATATATATTATATAATATATTCTTGAGCATTTTAAAGATCAATATGTTAAGCATACGTTACAAATATAACAAGATCTCGATATAATCCTTGAGATTTTACTGTCATCTATCTCATCAAGCTTTAGCGTTCTTTTCCTCTCCGTCGATCCTTTACAATGGCCTTTTCCAAAATGCCACAGCCAAGCAACGTACGACGACCACGATGACGTCGGAGAAAGAGACAAAATCTACAAAGGAAAAGGAGAGCTCGAAGATGGATGAAGAGTCAAAGCCTAGGATCAATGGTAAGGTGAACGAGGGATTCGAGAAGATTAGCGATCAAAGTGGCAGGAAAATCATCGAAGATTCAATGGAGGACGGCAGTGAGTCGCGACGGGTCGGTCAACGCGCTAGCGACGATTACGAGTTGGAAAGAAATCGAAATTTCGATAACGTCGAAAGAGAGATGCGCGAGCACACCCAGAACTTTGAAAATGGCCGTGTTCTTCGGGACTCGCAGAGATACAGGGAAGCTGAGACCCTTCAGAGAAGTAGCGCCGGGAAAAAATCCTTCGAGGATGATCGAAGAGCCGAGGACTCGAGAATCGTTTACAAAAGTCGAGATATTTATCAGCGACCTGTAGACGAGGTTGATACCCCACCGTTTCCAACGAATCTCGGGCGTGGAACCGAGCCTGTTGTCAGCAAGATCGTAAATCCCGGAGTGAAGATCATGAAGGTTCAACGTGACGTCGATGAGGTGCCAGATGCTTACAGGTATTAAAATATATTGTTATTTTTTTAATCAATTGCTACCAATTACTATCTTTTATAAAAAAGTAAAAAGTAAAAAGAAATTATGCCAGTTCCATTATCATATTATACTGACACACAAACAATATACCTAATTATTGTATCTAATGAATATTTAACGAATATTGAATCTATTCGTTTCGGAAAAGTGACTAGTACTTACGTGAAATTATTCAATACCTACATATTTATTAATATATATTTTTCATATATTTTCAAAGATATTCCGACGCGAGCCAATACGACAACGTGCCGGTGCGAATGCGTGGAACGTCTCTAGGAATCCTGAAAAGAAGTCGCGACGTTTCGTTCGACTCGTCTCACAAGATTCACGGAAAGATCGACGAAAGGAGCAGGGACGAGATCGAGATGCTGGAGGAATGTTTCAGTACTCTCAGATCCACCGGAACTCAAACTGGCGTTCGTTTGCCTTCTTCGCCTACGGATCCTGGATACGTTCGCCATACTGCAAACAATTGGCCTCACGAACTGAAGACAAAGACACCAGGCTCCAGTCCAGAACACACCAGGAACCAATGAAAGCAGCGATCATTGTTTCGATATATCTTAAATTCTTTTATCCGTCCATTTAAACGAACTGTTTATCGAACTGCGTGCAACGTTTGTTTACGATCACCAGACACATTGTTTATAGGTACAAATTTTAATATAAAGTTAAGGCTCTTTGTTCACATCATATTTCTATATGCATACGTACAATTATTATTATTATTATCATCGTTATTATTAATATTATTATTATCATTATAATATTCTCTTGTGATAATACGTAGTCGCTAGTTGTTAGTCTCCTTGAAAAACGTAATCGTTAAGATTAGTCTTGCCGTCTCTTTCGCGGATTTACATGGTTTCTCTTGTTCATCTTTCCATGTATAGATCGTGGACGATACCTAATCTTTTCTTACGATTTGTATAAATAAACGCTCGTGCTCGTGAAAAAGGATCTCGTCTCGAGTCGACCGATTGATCCATCGATTATCGAGCATAT
>JAIFRP010000022.1:989506-1020724 GCA_032403825.1 Odynerus spinipes | reverse complement strand
CTGACGGCAATTTGCACTATAACTTGTTTTTTTTAAATAAACTTTTAGTACCCATAATTTTCTCGCCAATGAATAGATTAAATTAACATTTACCCCTTTGCACTATAATTATTTTTCTAATTAATTTTCGGTTTACTCTAATTTAATAAAACGTTTCTTTATAAAATGTGCATAGTAAAGAAAGACAAATATATAATTTATTGTTATTTATCTTGAAATATCTTTTAAAATAACCTGTTCCTTAACAAGTAACTTAAAAATTGTCAGTAATAATAGTCACACTTCGGACGGTTAAAAATGTGTTACTATCCAAATGTGCTAAACGTTGTAAATTATAATAAAAGAATTATACGTTTAGTATTTAATCCATTAATCAGAATTTTAATTAAACCACATCCGTCTAGTTTTCTCCGCCGGCGATAAAAGTAAAAGAATTCCAGTTCTATCGCGAATGGAAAATAAACTCTCGATTGGAATGTAACGTACGTTCGAGAATGCGAAAGGAGACTTCTAGAGCGTACTCTTACGAGACCGTTCGATAGCTTTAGAAACTTTTCTTTCCATTCGCGAGACATCGCATGAATCTACAGAAACGAAACGACTGATTCGTAACCCGAATTTGTTCCGAACGATGACTTTGAAAATTTCAACGAATAGCGACGCTCTTCCATCTGTCGAGTTTCTCGAATTCGAATTTATTATTTATTTATCGCGTGCCGTTGTCTCGTAATCGCGATAAATGAATCGTTTTTATATTATATCGCCGACCGGTCTCGACTACGGAAGAACGATCGGAACGTCGGTAAAAAAAAAAGGAAGAAAGTACCTCTCGTGCTTGGATCAATTAACGGAAAAATTTCCGTTAATTTCCGGCAATTTCGATTTCATTAAAATAATCCATATCATTTTCACGCGATTCGCGTTGAAACGAATTTTCTCGCGTATACGTTGCACCCCGAGCGTTGGATACCACGATATATACATCATCGGACCTTTAACGACACTCTTCCTTTTTCTACGAAGAAAGTCCGAACGATGATGCATCGTGTAATCTTCGCGCCTCGTTTTAAATTTTCATCCCAGCGATAGCATGCTTGTGTTAAACGTGCTAGTTGCAAAGGAGGATAATCCTTCGAACAAAAACGCAAGACGAATCGAGTTTTCGAGATGGACAAATAGGAATGTTAAATAGGAGAGAAGGATATATGTATGGATAGATCTACGTAGATGAGTACGGAGAGAAAAAAGAAAGAAAGAGAGAGAGAGAGAGAGAGAGAGAGAGAGAAAGAGAGAGTGAGCCAACGCAAAAGTCGTAGAAATCGTTGGCGAAGGGTTGCCATAAGTTTCCACTGGCGACAGCCGGTTAATGGCTCTTACGAGTAGTCTACCCGTGCACGCACATACACACACACATATAAACACTCATACAGTCAAATAAAATAGGTAGACGATCAAGAGGCAAAGGAGGAAGAGCCTACGAAAGAAAGAGGCGTACCGAGTTTGCGTAGGCGTGTGTGCGTATTCGCGATTCCCTTGCCGAACAACAATGCCGAGACGATTCACGAGCACCGGCGTAATACGAAGTAGAAATCGGAACCGGAAGGGGGAGGAAAAAGTCGGAAGCTATAGCTCCTTGTTTCGCTAAGTACTATTACTATCGTTATTTTCACTCAACGGAAAAACAATTCTGCAATCGAGGTGAGCAGAAGGGAGCCGATCATTTATTTTTCCGTAATTACGATCACAGTGAAACGGTTTCCCTTTGGTTTATGTATATGTATGTATTGGTAGGTACACACATACATAAGTACGTATGCTCGACTTTCGAATCGTCTTCGATCATTTCCGCGACAGGAGCCTCTTTCGAAAGTACCTACATATGTACAAGGTATATACCTACATGTGGTGAATGTCGGGCATATGTCTTTTTTATGGACCGTCGGTGATCTTACGATCTCACCGGAGATTACCAATATTTTAACATCGATGTAGGTACGACCGCGATTTCGAGAAATCGTTGTAATTAGGTATAATCGTGAAACTATGTCGCGAGGGATATTATTGGATTTAAGTGATATTAATAATATATTATTAATTTATGATATTATAATTGCATTAAATTTAGTAGGTAATTTAAGCGTTATTTATATTACTAATTTATCATTTATAATATTATTACATAGTAATTTCGTTCTCTACATATTTTAAGCTACTACTGGGATTAAATAGTAACGCCTGCGTTTTGGGCAGAGTCCTTACAAAAGGTGCGCGTTTCGGTCCGTGCGGCTGTGAACCTTCGTAACGGACAATGCACCTGCCGGCCAAAGGAAACAAGCGATTACACCTTGGAACCCTCAAAAAGGGCTCCCATGCTATAACGCAGGTTTCTCTTTCTCGACGACGACCCTTCTCATTTTTCCTTTCGTACTTACACTTTCCGTGAGACACGGGACCGTTCCGGTCTTCGAATTCGAGTCAGTCTTCCAGAAACTGCTAATTATTCTTAAGAAATTGTTTCTAGGTGTCATTTCCTTTTGTAGCTCTCCAAAAATCAATGAAAATCTTCTGTTTTGCGATGAAAGTAATTATTCTAGCACACGTCTACTTTGTTTGTAATTAAATTAATTTACGAAACCGAAGAGCTTATAGTTCAGCGATCTCTCAATTTTTTCGAGTCATTCTAAATCGAAAAACGATCGGGGAACCGGAAACACGAAGTTTTTTTCCAAGAGGAAAAGCGAGTTAGCAATTTTCAAGAGAGTAAGAGGAAGTTCCTAGACGAATTCCCACGTTTCTACTTACGAGTACGACCTTACGGCCTCCCTTCTCTTTCTCTTCTTTTTTTAACTCCATGGAACCTCCATAACGATACGATCATTGATGATTTAGAAACCGCGATGAAGCATGGAGCCGACGATGAGCCGAGCTGAGAATCGCATACGCGCGTGTGCAATATGGAAAAGCGAGCGGCTAGTCGGCGAACGTTAATCGGCTGCTACGTGATAAAGTGTTAGTCATTACGCGGAGTGTCATTCTTATACTTGATGATAATTTTGCAGCACGTATGTATAATTTACGAAGTAAGGAATGCATTAATTACGGAAGATTTAATTGGTTCTTAAAATAGAAACGTAGAAACTTTTAAATAAGTTAAACAACAAAATTATTAGTAGGTACAATAGAAACTTGATTATCCGAACATACTGGAAGGTATAAATTGTGATGAAAATGATATTAAAGAATGGCTTGGAAATGATAAACTGAATAACATAAATTATGAAGAAATTTTTAACAGAGTTAAAAGTATTTATAACGAAGAAAGTGTTGAAGATGAGGATATATTCTCCTCAAATAATATTCCCATGCATTATAAAGAATTCGCAGCTTCAGAGATAATCATCAAGTGGTATCAAGCACAGCAAGAGAGTACTCCCGAAGAATAATTAACTTAAAAAAAAAGAAATGTAACTCAGTGGGTCAGAAAGATTGAAAGAACGAAGATGATTAAAACATATGTATGTAATACGTGTAATATATAAGAAATTATAATTTTTCACGCGAAGTGAAAAGTCATGAGCACAATTAGTTCGAATAATCTAGGTTCTTCTGTATCTAATTATTTTTTCTAATCTGGTGAATCAAATTCTCACGTTTCGTTGCTCCAAGACGCTCAGTTAGTATGTTCTTCTTAAATTTGTTAATATTCCCGTGAAACAATAGCCCCCGTCCTCTCGTCTAATTGCAAGATCGACTTCGTTTAACCTCGACAAGGGTCTCGGTGCGTAGGGCTTCGTCTCTGTAGGAAACACGATCCCACTTCCGGTCGTACCTTTCGACAAGTAACGGCAAGCCACGCTTCGAGAACTTTCAAACCCGTTTGATTTTCCTCGCTAAATTTTCTAAGCGTCTCGCGTATCTCTCCTCGCATCGAGACGCGTCGAGTACGCGCGAAAGAAAAAAGCTAATCGCTGGGCGCGAAACGATTTACGCACGCGTCTCTTCAAATGGCGATCGCCATTCTTAGTTACCCGGGAAGACCGGTCGCGATCTCGGAAAACTCTCCCCCCGTTTCTGCGTTCCTCCACCGGGACGGACGACGTTAGAGTTTTTCTAAACGCGTAAACGTTGCGCAGGTAATAGAAAACTCGCAACGCGAGAGCAGGTGAAATCGAATTCGTTTGCCATACCGCCCTGGATACTTTCGCTCGCGGATCGATTACGTAACAGGGAGATATTCTTTCCTCGAATGATTTACTTTGGAATTCATCGCGACGCCTAGATCGGTCGGTCTACGAGCGCGAAATTGCAATTCTATTTCCACCTGACGATGGAGAAGAATTTTTTAAGAATTCGATGTACTTTCTAATGGGTGTTGCACCCTGCGTTGCCTCTCGATCGTCATCGAGAAGTCGACCTGTCGTCTACTTTATCGACCGATCCACTTTGCGATTTATTTCCGGATTCGTGGAACATTATGGAAACAATGGCGATTCACGGCAGCAGAGAAGAAGATTTATGACGTCTCCCGCAGCGGTGAAAGTCCAAAATACACGCGGTACAATGACGTCGATGACGTTTCGATTGAAACTATCTACGTAAGTAGAGTCGGTTGGAGGATTCGCGAGAGAATTTGGGCCAGACGAAGGTACGGTAGTCGGAAGACGATAACGATCTTGCTGCCGATCTCGTATTAGCAATTCAAAGGAACTTCCGGTCTCTATCCTACCTCGCACGCGGCGAAGGTGTTTGATTACGGTAAACACACGACTCGCTTTAACTGGAAGGAGTCTCAAGCTCGCCATTCACGAGTTTTGTATGGTTCTCTTGACTCATTTTTCAAAACACGATCTATGCAAATCTAGAAAAATCTTTTTTTCGTATAAAACATCGCGAAAAAGTAATTTTATACCCTTGAATTTATTTCAAATGTTTTTTTGTATATTGTTTAACCATGAAATTTCATTATTATTACGATACAATCGTCGTGAATATGGGCAAGAAGCTAGTGGTCGTAAACCTATCGCGTCCACGCATTCTCCTTAGTTATACAGGGTGGTCTGGGTATATGAAAGGAGCTCGATAATTTCGTAAATATAAATTTTAGTGAAAACTGGTTCGGAGTAACATTGTCTGGGCTCGAACGCAAGTCGTATAATATACTAGCTGTCGAAATTGCTATACGCTAGTTTGTACAATTTTGACCAGTTTTCTGATAAAGCAAAAACATTAGATGAGACATAAAACTGTAATAAAGTTTGATCGCGACACACATACCTACGTATACTTTCCACTTCGTTTAAATTACTCAGAAATCACACTTCGCGTTCGTTTTCGTCGATCCGAGCGAAGAGTATCGTCTCCTTCGAAGTAAAAGTCTCGATTTAACCTCGACAAACCCCGATCGCAGCTTTCCACGGTTAATAATTACAAGTCGTCGGTATGTCCGTGGTTTTGCCTTTAATTCTTTTTTATTCCCACACGTGCTCGGAGAAATCTGCTTACCGTTCGTTCGCGAGTGAAGAAGAAAGAGAAAGATCGAGGAAGAGGTATGGGAAGAAAAGAGAAAGAGAGAGGGGGATGAGAGGGGGGAGAGAGGAAGATCAAATTTCTTGCGTTGCGAGGCCTACCGACGTTTGATAGCCCGAAGGCGTGCGCACGAGCTCGGCTGCTGCTTGCTGCTGCACAAATGCATTGCATGTATGCATGTATGTATGCGCGACGATGCGCCTCGTGCACGCACTACCCATGATACGCGGAACGAGTTTGTTTACAATCGCCGTGGCTCGCAAATTACGTCAGCGTCTACGAGGGAGCGAAATGTCGCAGCTCGAGAGATCGTTGATGTGAATGGGGAACGAACGCTAAAGCGACGGATAAAATACGCGGAAATAAACACGAGTTAGAGTAACGTGGACTTTGATTTTTTACTCCTCGATTTTTTGTAAATTAAAAAAAGATAAAATTAAGAGTAAGTTTATAATGAGTATTATAGTTTCTTTTTGTATTGCAATATTAATAAAAAATCGATATTTGGTAATAAATCATTTTTATTAATATTTATAAGCGTTTTTCTTTTATTTGTGAGCCCTATCTATGTAATTCCATGTTACTTTTTACTATTCGTACAGTATTCGAATAATCGCATTTACTTCGCCAAATCGAATAGGCGAATACGAATACTTGACACATCCCCACTTTGTCCCTACTTGTTTTCGTTCCGGCCAAACGACCCGATTGTCCGGTCCTCGTCTTTGTTTTTACTTCTTCCTTTCTTTTGTTAGAAACAAATACGAAGAACGTGAGAAGAATTTCGAGATAAAATTGGTTAAAGCTTTTTGTTTGAGAAACGCATCAAGAACGATTGTTCGGGTAAAATTACCGTTATTTGCTTCGTAACACTTGGAAATTTGACTTCATTGTCAAGCCAACCACCCTCGTGCAGTTTCGGTGGAACAATGAGAGAGCTGCCGTGTCGAGCGTCTTTTATCGAATCGCCCGTGGACAAAAGCGAATTGACCGATGCGTTTCTTTGCGTGTACACACACAAAACACGCGAGGTTACGTGCACACGTACGCATACGTTGCTAAGAATACGAATATGAAATGGCTCGGTACGGTCGTTACCCGTCAGTGTCGACAAAAAGACACTTTCTTCTGGCGAATGTATATGTACAGACATACAATAACGTGACGTCTTTGTCCGACCACTTTTCTTACGTGACATATCATCAATTTTTCATCGACAATCGTTTAACACCGGAGAATATCGCAAATGAACGGAGGAACGAAAGATACTGATTATCGTCGAGTGGTTAAATGTTTGGGAAAAGTAACGGCACCGATTACATGTATGTACGTATGTATGTAAAAGTCGCGGCTATTAATTTGTTTTTATCGACAGAAAGTAATAACACGCGATATCTTGTACACATACATTAAAAGCACTTAACTCGAGAAAAGAGAAATTTTCTGAGCCGTGCATTTTCAAACTATTGGGCACGGAAATAATCATTTTGTTTAACCTGTCGAGAGTACCGAGTCTTTCGTAAACGGTTTCGAAGGTATCGGAAACATCCCCAAAAGTTATGCTAAAATCTGAAAGTAAGAGGTAACCGTACGCGGTGTAAGAGGAGATGTAAACCGGTCATGAATTACGTTCTTCTCGTCTCCTCCTTTGTCGTATGCAAGAAATTACGACATTGTGGCAGGAAGCGAGTACGTTTTACGGAGCTGTCACAAACTGCCCGGAAATCCGACGTCGTCGAATATTCCAAAGTGAAAGAAAAATAATACGTAGCAAGAAATATGGGAACCGTCCTTTACGACAAATTCACACGAATACCTTACGTATAATTGGCCGTACGATTTTCACTCTCCTAATTCACAGTTTCTATTGAAACGAGCACTTTGCTCGACACGCCACTTTACGTTACTCCGCGCTCTGACATTTGGCAGGCACGTTAAACTGTAATCTAGCGAGAGAAAGAGAAAGAGCTGGAACGTTCAAGTAATTCGGTCATTACGACGTAATTTCATTTCTAATTCCTCGATCTCCCCCCTCCCTCTACCCTCTCCCCACACTTTTACATTCTTTGCGATCAACAGGCAAGTACTACACGCATCGCATTCCTTCGATTCCGCAACGGATCAATTCCAACGTTGGCACGCGTTCTCTCGACACAGTGCGTCTTCGTTTTCCGCCCGACCGCGATTTTCTCGAGATGAGGAAAGAAAAGGAGTAGCTACAGGATTCTGGCCTTTCGGGGCTACTCTACTTGCCGTACCGCCGGACCTCGGCCGAAGTAATCGTTCAATACCAATTAGCGACGATAGAGTTAGAAATTATAACGGGGCCCCGAAGAGATATGGAGCAATGTAACGAGGTAAGCAGCTAGGGTAACGCCTAGTGTAAATTACGTTTCCAGTGAGTGGTCATATGTGCTGGCCAATGCCTCGTTCTTCTTTCTCTCTTATTCTCTCTCTTTCTCTTTATTACTCTTTTACTCTTTCCGCATGTATGTACATGCGAGTATGCGTTGCTCGACTGGAAACATTGGAATAAGATCCATCGTCTCTATTTTTTATCTCTCTCGACTATCGGTTATTCGATCGCATTTTCCATGAATGTATAATAATAACATCAATAAGTTCGGTTATATTCAATAATTGTGATATTTATCGCGTTGAGTGCCGAGCCGATTCTACATAATCTCATATATTAGTCTAATATTGCCTATAATTATTTTCGGAATAGAAATATCTACGAAGAATTCATTACCACATATTTTACATTTACTTTACTATTTTTGCAATTAGTAATTGTTAAATTACCAATTAGAAAGTAATCGTTAAGAAATAAAATTTAGAAATATTTCAAACACGATCTGTAAAATCGAGTGTCGGTCACGGGTGACCACCATGGCACTCAACGTGTAAATTAAAGAATTACATTCAATCAATTATATAATCTCCATTATTATTTAAAACAGTTTCTCATTTTAAAGACAATTGGTTAATACTATCCGCCTAGAATTTTTAGAACTAGAATATGTTAATTTTTACAACCGAACTTATTTACGTTACAACCTAATAAAAACCTGAACAGGCTGCCTCGGACGGTATCTACCCATGTACATAAAATAAATGTTCAATCCTTTAATAAGGAAAGGGTTAGAATAAAAAAAGATGATTTCGAGAATCTATAAACGCGATGTTCCAAAGGTACGAGTTGAATCGGGGTCGAGAGGTCGAAGTCGATTTCGAAATAACGGTGAAACGAGCCGTCCACTCTCGTGTATGTAGGTATATCGACACATACGTATGTAGATATGCAACTTCTCACGAAGAAGAAGCGTTCATTGATAGTCCTACGTTAGCGGGAAAAGGAACGTCCCAATGATAATTCTGAATTCCACGGGTACTCGCGCCTCTGACGAAAGTATCGACCCGTTCAAGCATCGCCGCTCACAATCGGCTCCATAATTACCGCCGGAGAGAATATAATAACGCGCCGATACACTCGATTATCGCTCCGTTGAAATCTTCAGGATTCTTGAAAACTAAGAGCCTTCTTCCGTTTCTTTCTTTATTTTGCTTTTAAGGCTACGGTATCGTGAGTTTCTTTTTCTAATTGCGAGGCTTGCGTGGAGATGGAATCGTAAATTGGAAAAGGAAGGAAAGAAAGAAAGAAAGGAAAAACCAACATAGTGGAAGAAATTCGCATATTCGATGTTACAGCGTGACGTATCATGAAATTACCTCGATCTGTCTTCTCCAATTGTTTTACTATAATAAACTGAACTAAAGATAAGAAGATCGTGAGAAAGATCTATGCGTTAGAAAGGATTTGAAGAAAAATGGCTGTAAAACCGAGACCTTTGAGTAACGAAAGAAAAAGAACTCAGCGTGATGTTCGGACACAATGAAGCACTCGCAGTAAACGATGATATCAAGTGCGTTGAATACATCGCGATCTTCCACGGTGAGCGTCTTTTGCGGACGTTCGGATCAAGGTCGTTTTAATAATGTCACGGAGCAAGGTCCGGTGAGGTGTCGCGTTTGCTTAAAAAAAATCTTTTGGAACACTCGAAAACGGCATCGGCCATTTCGGGGAACCGTTGCTTCGCTACCTTCGCGAGATACACGCATATTTGGAAGATTAAAAAAGAAGATTATGAAGTTGAATTATGCGCGCCTGTGATGGCAACCTGCTTGGAATAAAGAGACGCCGTTCTACAGAACAAAAAAAAGAGCAACAAAATAAAAAAATCGCAGGTGAATAAACGCGAAAGATCATAACGGGGTTGACTAGCTTGATGTCTCTTGATGAGGATAAAAAAAGATGGAAGAAGTCCATCGATCATTTTTCTTCCGCTTTCCACCTTTTTCGAGTTCCACGGAGTGCCGTGCAAATCGATCGAGGAAATCGTAGGTTTGTTTTCCGCTACCCACGTATTATCGCGAAATGTTTTAGCTTTGAGTTAGCTACCGTGGCTGACTTCAACCATAGCCGCTCCTTCTCATAATTCTTCTTTTTCCCTCTTTCTCTCTCTCTCTCTCTCTCTCTCTCTCTCTCTCTTATCGAACACACGTACCAATTTCCACGCAACCGATCGTGTTACCTCACCAGACTTACCCACTGCGTACCAACGTGTACGTCGTCTAACACATTCGAGATTAATTGCGCAAGATTCAACGGATCCGAGACGGATGACCTTCGGATGATTACGTTCCCCTGAGAAAAATACTCGCGAATCGATATCCACCCGTCACCATCGTCCGAGTTATCTCGAAAGGATCGTCTGGCGTACTTTACGCGTCGGCTGCTTCGTCTCTACTGTGTTTACGACGAACAATATGATTTGGAGAGACCGAGAGTTAGATGTATATATTTGTTTTCAGTTGTGACATAATGTCATAGGATGTGTTAACGCGTTACTAAAGCAATTAAATTTAATAATAGAATACCTAATGGTCGGGCTAACTCGAGTAAATAGTCAATTTGAATAAAAATAAAAATGGAATCAATTAAGAAAAAAAGGTGAAGGTAACGCTGGAGTAACATAAACACAAGTTAAAAGTCTGATGCAAGTTATAGAAGAGAAAAAGAAAAAGAAAGGAAGTATTAGGGTGGGACAAGGACGTTCGTTCCCAGTCTCGTTTATTCACGGGCTCCTCCGATACTTTCTGAATACTTCGAATACCTCGATACGCTCGAGGTAACACGAAAGACCGATGTGCTTTCTCTTTTTCCAAGTTTTTCTCGCACTTTTCGCGGAAGTTTTATTACGCACGGTCGAAGAGCTCTCGGTCGAAGAATTTTCTTTCGGCGAAAAGAAATTTAATGGCGATGCAAAACGTCGGACGTTCCTACGCGGATACGCGAACGCTATGATTGAGCTATGCAAAAAGTAGGAGGCGTAAGGATAAAGTCTATTATAAACGCACGGATGCCAAGATGCATACGTAAATCTTAAAGGCACAGGACGTATCTTTCGTGTCTTATTGCTACCTCTGTGTACTTGGATTTCCGCTCGCATGTCGTTTGCATTCATTATGAAATTTTATGATGCTTTTGATAACTTCTTGCCTCGTTCTCTAACGAGATTCCTTTTTTTTCCTTTTAAAGGACTCTACTGCTACACTACCTTCCACAAAATGCACGATCACGTGACCAACGAACGAGACGTTGATCGCAAAGATTAAGAAACGATCAGAAGTTAATCTCGAGTCGCGAGGCCAAATTAATTAGGAAGATGAGCATGGAGAAATTCGCTTACCAATCTGATGTACTTCCCGATCATATCGGCTAATTGCGGTGCCCTGTTCGTGTGCAGAGGAAGTCGTACGCCAGAGGAGATTTGCAACACGCACACACCGGCCCTGGGTGAGCTTATCGAGACGATATCTTCGAGCGGCAAAGTTTCTAATATAATTAAGTCCCCGCTCGTTGTTCGTTTTATCAACCGCAGACCGTGATGCGAGACAGCGACGTGCTGCGTTTCCGGGTGCTGGGGACCGATCTGAACGAGCGATATCTTTCTTAATTATACTTGTCAATCTGTTTAAAAGCATTTTATTTTAATAATAGGGGGTAATCGACACTTACGGAAACTGGAAATATTCGAGCGAAGTAGAGGGGCCACTGTTTCGCCATATCGACGATATTCTTTTTGATGGTAATCTTATGCTGGGTACTTTGTAAATTGTCCAAAGTGACGCCGTAGTTGTCCAGCATTTTCAGCATATTCTGACGGTCTTCTTTAGTGATCCTGATACTCGACGTAGCCAAAACGTCGTAAGCGACTTGGCAAAACACTAGATGAAGAGCCAGCGGACTGTTCAAGGTCTCGTTAGGTGCGAAGACTTCTTTCTTCACCCTCAACGTCCAAGTGACTCTGTTGTACGTGAAATGTGCCGTAGACGTTTGGGGATATAACTTTGTGTTCACCACTTCCTGAACTTTTTCAATCTCTGGCTTATCAGCAGGTGGGAGAACAGGCCTGAGAAATTCTGGCCATTCCTCGATCTCGATCCTCTCCATTTTATCCGTACGATGAGTCGAGGCCACGCTGGATCTTCTGTCGACTTCGTGATCCAATTTCTTGAAGCTCTGACGAACCGCCGAAAAAGATTCTCTTGTATTAGGAACCACTCCAAAGTCACGTGGCGAGGGCATTCCAAAGCTGTCTCTGGATTTTGGTGACACGTCTCGAGTCATACCGAAAGGATCCCGCTTAGGACTGCTATTTTCAAATACGTCTCTAGCGTACTTAGGATCGAAGATGTCAGAGTTCAAGTCTCGACGAGAATCGAAGTCTGAGATTCGATCCCTGCTGCTGGCGAGATCCGTGCTATCCTTTCCATAGAAGTCCTTGGATTTTTGATCTTGCGACGATCGAGATTTATCGTAGTCGTTTCTGTACTCGTGACTTTCTCTTAGGTGTTGTTGAGATGCAAAGATGTCTCTACTCTGGCTAAACATGTCTCGCTGATTCTTTGGGAAATGATCGAAACTATCGGAATCTGGTGATGTCCTGAAGGACTCTCGTGTTTTAGGTTCTATTGGCGCGGGTGGTGACTTTGGTTGTGGCACTCCGGATTGACTAGACAAAAATTGATTCTTATTATGCTCGTGTGATCTAGATTCGTGAAAAAATTATCGAATGATTAAATTTGTAAAGTACCTGTTGCTATACACGCTACCGCCTCGTGGACTAGGTGGCTGTGGTGGTGTGATAGGAGGTGGAGGTGGTACCGGCCTCTCCATTCTTTCAATTTGTGTTCTGACTACTTGAGCTTGCGTCATCATATCGGTCGTACCTTTGGATGTTACACTTTGAGTGTCATCGGCCGTGGAAGCGTAATCGTCCCACCGTCCACCTTTTCAAGTTACAAAAATTAGTACAAACACACCGATAAATTATATATTATATCTACGATAATGTATTACCTAATTGCTGTTCTAATAAAAGTTTCCGATTGTCCTCTAATCTTTTTACTTTTCCATTCTCCCGTGGTAGAGCAGGTTTCTCCGTAGTTTTTGTAGACCGGACACTGTGATTGGCCGTTACCTTCTCGAGTCTCTGTCTCATTTCCGAACTTAATTTCAATTTTCCTATACTGCCGGGTGACGGTCTCTGTGCACCTATTTCTAAACTGGACCTAGAAAACACGTATGTCCGTTTTATAAAAAAAAAATCCTGATTATAATTCTTATTACCGAGAGTCTTAGTCAAACGTACTTAGACTTTTTCTTCTTTTTTTCTTCTTTCTCCTCTTTGTGTCCGTTCTCATGTCTGGTAATTAAACCAGCCGATGCATGAACAACCACAGTTCGTTCCTCGCTACCAACGATGTTCTCAATTTCAAACTCCTCCCACTCGACCGTACCATCGGCGACCGGTTCGCCATCGATTTGTTGAAACTCTTGATACTGCGGCGTGATTTTCCTCTGTTGGTGTTGCTGACGCATTTTAAATTCAATGAAACTATCTTGACTCTGATTCTCGTTGGAATCGCTTGGCGGTGGCCACCTGAAAGGGAACGTGATACATTGCAAATGGGTTTACGTTTTTTTTTACATGGTGTCTTCGTTAATGTCTAACCTCCATTTCCCAATGCGAACGGTTTTTGCTCTTCCGTAAGGATCCAAGAAAGGTCTAGATTCGGAAGGATCGTGTGATTCTAGAGGCGGTGGCATAGGCGGAGGAGGTGGAACACCTTTGCTGTTACTCGAGCTCGACAGATTGCTGTCCACGCTACTCTTTCTGTTCTTCAGCTCGCTAAGAACGTTCGTGAAATTGTTTTGCACGTTGTTCTTGGAGCTCGATCTTTTGACGTCCGTCGATGCCGAGGACTTCCTGTCCACTAGTTTCTTTTCAGTACTGATCTTACGTGCTCCAAACTCCATGCTAGTCTTTCTAGCGATTTCGGAATTTTTTCTAACCGGACTCGGAGGCCTATGAATTTGAGCCTTTATCGTCATAGTTTCCTGACGTTGATTATTTTGCATCGGCTGCGACGGGCTTCCTCGTTTCTCCGTTGACCAAAGCTCACCATCCTCTGGTTCTCGAAAAGAGACCTGATCGAAGTAAAGTGTCTATTAAAGGATTATCTTAGAAGATCGTCTACCTTGGCGAATCCTTTTCCTCTCTACGTAACTATCGATCTATAAGGTCAAGAAGTAAGATCGTGGTCCATAGAAAGAAATGAAAAAAATGAAGTTTAGAAATATCGTAAGTTGATACACGATATTACAATGATATTACACATCGATCTTTTATAATGTGTGTACAATTCGCGGCACCATATACCATTCAGGAAGTCATGTTAAAATCACACTTGGGAAAATCACACTTTCTTATGCGATTCAATAGCGATCGGCTATTTAAAAGCGTGACGTAAACGCGTTGATGAGACCTACCATAAATAAAGGACGATTCTATTTGTTAGATGAAATCTGTAGATACCTTTGAATTCCGTCCTATAGAATCATTCGGCCCCATTTGGGCACTGATTGGGGGGGCTGGGGGGACATTATTCATGCTGGAGGGGCCCGTAGGTAACACCATGCCCTGGAAACACACACCCGTGCCGCGACGCGGCTAAGAAACCCAGAGGATCGACAGGAAGAGTGTCCATCCTCAAGTATTACCGTGAAAACGATCACAATTTGTTATTGGATGACAGCTGCAGTGGTCGTGTTAGTGATAGTTACATGGTGACGTGAAATAGACGCGTGGAATATGATACACGTGATTTCAGACTGTGCGAATCTTTGTGATAGTATTTACATGCAAGGTTCTCTCTCGAGGTACACCATATTGTACACGCGATTTTTTTTGTGCAAAAATAATGTGACGTAGAAGTACAAAACCGAAGCTGTCAAAAGTTTTCCTTGTCGTTCTAACACGGCAAGTTTCTATTATAAGTAATTTGCGTGTGAAGAATTGCAGCATGTGATTAAAGAGATTAAACAAAAAAAACAACTTAGGACACACAAAACTAATTCCGTCATTCTTTTGCTAGTTTCTCTTTCTCACCGGTTGTTGCGTCGAGTTCTGTGGGCTTTGGACCAGTAACTGTTGAAGCGCCTGATTCTGAGCTAGAAGCTGTTGCTGGATTTGAATGTTTTGTGCCATCGCGCTCTGTAGGAAAGCTCTTTGGAGATTCTGTTGATAAGCCAGCATCTCGCTGTTCTGATTCGGCGGTGAGTTTGGATACTGAGGGAGGCTAAGTCCTTGCATACTGTAGATTGGGATCGGCATGAAGCCAGGATTCATGTTCATATTTGTATTCTGAGCTGGTGGAATCTGTTGAGGCGGACTGAACATCGGCATCATCATAGGCGGCGACATCATGCCTGGTGCTATCGGATTGAAGTTGAAAGCTGTGTTCTGATTCGGAATATCCATGTTACCGCCGCCTTTGATCTTTTTACTCAACACGTCAGCCGTCAGATTGGATTCTCCAAGATTCCCAGTCAGATCACCGATAAAATCATCGACACTCTTCGGTATTTCGTTTTCGTCGTTGCTTGTACCCTTGATGCTAGCGGCGAGACTTCGTGCATCGGAAAGCTCATCGAGATTTCCATCCAAAACCGGCATGAACAATTCGTCGAGGAACTGATCCACGTCCGACGCTTGACTAGGTACTCTAACGCGCCTTACGTGCGACGCCAATGAAGGTGCCTCACTGGTGTCGGACATCGCTGACGATTTCACGCCATATTCGCTTTTCTCGATGTAAGCTCGACTCGACTGGCTACCTGGCAGTGCGCGTTTTCCTGAAAGTAACAAAAAAGCACATTAAATCACACAAGATCTCGCTAATTTTCTATTTACATATTCGAATAATTTACCAGGGTATTGGGATTTGATAAATCTGGTTTGCGTTCGGATATAACTGTTTTTGTCGTCTTCCGATCGACCGGTTTGACTGACAGATTGAATATCAGGGTATTCGAAATCGATCGTGAGATCTTCCTCTTCAACGATGTTCGGTTCCGTTGTTCTAGTTATTCTACTATACTTTCTTTCTTGAACCACCTCGCCCCTCGTCATGTACTCAGCATTGGTGGCCGTCGACGTTTCGCCTATTCTCTCTAAGCTGTGATAACGCTCGTTCAACTTGGACGAAGATAGACCAAGATCAGCTAGCTTGTTAGGTGGTATCACCACTTCAGGCTGAAGCAGGTTGTCCAAGCTTCGACTTCGTTGCTTTTCCTTCTCGAAGTAGCGATCGTTCAGTGCAGACTTTCTCGATAATCCGGTCTCCGTTGTGCTCTCCAAGATCGCTTCGTGAGATTGTTTCCGTGCCTTTATAAAGACAAATTATTCCACTTAAGTTTCTAGCTAGATTTCTAACATCGTAATCAAATAAACGAAACAAATTTATTGGATATTTACAAGCACGATCGAGTTCCCTTTTTTTATTGTACTTACTGGGGCTTTTGAAACTGGCGGTTGTGGAGGTGGAACCGCTGGACGTCTCGGCGATTGAATTTCCGGTTCGACCGGCTTGTCTACAAGCTTCGGTACTGATTTCCTTTCGAGAGGTTGGAACGTTTTCAAAACGGGTGTCTCTATTTCTTGCTCCAACTCTCTAATTACTTGTGCATGCTAGAACACGATTCGTTTAACACGCGTCAAGGATGTTCCAAAAGGTCAATTCGTAACTTTCACGGATTACTAGCTTAGTCGTAAGAAACTTACGTCTCTCTTCTTGATAGGAGGATAACTGTTCTTTCGTTGTTCCAGGAACATGTGTTTGGCTGCCGGGAAGGCCGGTGCCAGTTCCATTTCCGAGATTAAATCCAGAACGTAATCGCAACCGTTCGTTTCGGTTACAATCGCATCAAGACCATCCAACTGATTCCAAAGAGTGATGGTCCAACCGGTATTGTCGACTCCGTGGTTTTGGACAGCGAGATTTGCTAATTCCTCGCACGTTGTCCAAGAATCAACCGCGCACGTTGTTGTTTCACCTGTTATACAAATTAGGAATTTGTATTTCTTTATCTTCCAAAATAAACATGCATATTAAAATTAAACACTTTGTTGTTACCATCGTAAAATCCAACATTCAGCGCCATATTCACGCGATTCCTGTTAGCTCGCCACTCCAAGACACAAGGTGGATAATTTCTTGGCACGTGTTGAACGATTTGTTGATTGTTACTCATTATTCTGAACACTGTTCTTTCTCCTTGAAGAAGCTTACGTTGGCAGTAAGCTTTGTAACCATCGTAAGCATGATCAGAAACATACCTGGAAATGTCACGAGTTAATTGGCGAGTTAATGGATTAATTAATACCTATAAATTAAAAAACAACTCACTTTAGTAGATATTTGGAAAGAGTAACGCTAGGTTGAAACGCGGACAAGCAGTTGGACAACAAAAGCCATCCTCTTTCCTTATTGGCATCATTTTCGTTCTTCCAGGTTTGATTTGCTAACTGACAAAGAATTTCATCCCTCAATTTCTCATTCACGATTCCCTTATTAACGATATAATCGCCCAAGGCTTGCTCTCGTTTCCCACTCAAATTATTCTCGTTCATGAAACGTAGGATCATTTTAAAGATCATCAACGAATCCGTGTAGTCTTGATCGCGCGCCTTCGTAAGGAACGGTGTCTTTATCGGCTCCCGTTTCATCCCGAATATATGACTTTTGAAGTAAATGTTGGTGTACTTCGAAAATTGATGTTGATCGATATCTTGTGGCAAAGCGTAAGTATGTGGCATAGGTATCACCTGACCCACTACTTTCAAGAGATTCCTTTCCGTGTGAGTTGGTTGCCAATCTGTATAGAGAGGAATAGATATAAAAATAGCGCGTGTGTTCGTAACAACGTCATAGTCTCAAAGTATACACGGCGATCACGCAGAACGAAAGTAGTGAAAATTAGTTGAAAGAGATTCGAAAGAGGGTAGTGGAGGAAGAAGCTGAAAAGAAAGACGATGAATTGAAAGTGAACGAGTGAGAATGTAAAACAGAGAAAGAGGAAGACATAACTGTAGATAAGAGGCCAATTAATTCACTTCAATGCGTACCGTCGAGTTTACTGTAAATGAACGCGAGTTCGGCAGGTATTTCGAGATGATTCACACCGGCTACTGCTCTTGATGCTCTTTCCTGCTCCTCTCGTTGCTGTTTGGCTTTGGCTCGTTCCTTGCTTGCCCTCTCGATCTCGGCTCTCTTAGCCATTTCATCCTTGAGCACTTTGAACTTCTCTCGTTCCTTCTTACCTCTGTAGAGCTTCTGCGCCATTAGGACGCCCTTTTTCAGAGCACGGAACTTCTTTCTCTCACGATATCCACGATAAGCTGTTTGTATTATTACCGTACTCCTAGAGACATTCAGAAATCTTCTCCTCGCCAAGAAACCGCGCGTGTACCTGGTAGAAGACGTTTATATAATGAATAAATCGTATGCTCGCAAGAATACACGATAGAAATTACAATTTTTAATCGTCCCCTCGCTTGTACCTTTGAACGGTAATAGCTGCTCTTTCCAAGATCAAAGCCCTATTGTATTCCAAAGTTCTTTCCAAGGATTCTCGAAGGAAAACACGAGTGAGTCCGAGCTGATACTGCGATTGGGCTTCCTTGGGTGCAGCTTTGTCTAAAATTATTCTACATAGTTCTTTGTTGGGTGCTCCCCTGGGTAAGTGAGTGGATACTAGATATCTGTATCTATCCACGAAGTGACCGAATAACAAACGAACAGGATAGCCTGTTTTTCTAATTCGAATGGTTTCCAACATGCCGGTGTAACGTAATTGCTCGAGAACGCATGGCATGTCGAATTTCATCGGTGCCTTTTCTGTGTTAGGTTTGATACATCTGACGAACCATGGGTTGCACCTGCGAGTGGTATAAAATTAGAAAATGTTGACGAATGAGCAAAAATCGAGGATAATATCATTTTTTTAAAGAAGTTTCTTCTTACTGAGACATGGAATCCAAAAGTTGTTGAAGACTATCGTGAAATCTGGCTGACACCGTAGGTGTTCTTGGTTTCATCGTAACGAATCGGCCATTGGGTTTGTTCACAGTTTTGTTAGCCTCGTGTGTCGTCCTTACGTGTTGGAACATCTTGCTAACCATCTATACAAACAATCGATTATTAGCACCAACGGATTTGAAAATTTAAGGAATGTAGAAGATAGACCTACCGAAATCTTACTGCTTATTAATAATTCAACAACATCCGCTCGCAAGGTGTCTCGGTTCTTGTCCAAAAATCCTTCCACGTTGTACCACACTTGACCAGCGTAGTGTTTAATCGCGAATTCAGCTGAATTCATTCTTGGCCTTGAATATAGTTCGCTCAACGCATGGTTATAATGACACTTTTCCAAGAACGAGAGATCCGTTGCTTTGGGAAAGTTACTCTCGTCGTCCAGTAGATGAAGAATACCGACTGGTTTTTTAGCAATCAGATGAATCACCGGTAGGTTATCCTATTTTTATAAATTCGTTGATTATCATTCCCGAAGTGGTTTAATCGTAAAAAATACAAATAAAGAAGATTTGCTCACGGTGTAAGTAATCGTTGTCCAATCGATCTTCTCCTTAGCATACTCCTGCTGTTCCAGCTTGAATATGTGCTTGTTAAAATAGAACTGAAGATTTTCGTTGGCATAATTGATGCATAGTTGTTCGAAGCTGTTCTCCGTAAAATTTTCGAAGCCGAAGATGTCGAGGATCGAAATCGCAGCTGTTTGCTTCGTTCCCTTATAGACGATATGATTGACGCGCGCAACGAGCCACGAGAAGAGCGAACTGTACAAAGCTTTTGCAAAAGCGTCTCTCGCGTCGAGAGCTTGGTCGATGTTCAGTGCGGTGAATACCTTCTCGTTTCTTGCTTCCTAGAATCGCAAGAAACTGTGTTTGCATCTGTACAGCTATCTTTTTATTCAAATGAAGAATGTAAATAAGACTCACAGTCGTTTTCGTAGTGAGCGCTCTGATGATTCCATCTGAGCTAATTTGAAGAAGATGAGCCGCCCAACGTATCTCAGCGTCCGAGCCAACTTCGACTCCTTCCTGCCCGTGTCTCATTTGCTTGCGATGAAAGTAAACGTTCCCGAGATGTAACACGCTAGCTAAGATCTTAAAAATCGTGTCCTGTTCTTCGGACGTGAAACCTAAAACTTGCATCGCCGAAAGAAGAGCTTTAAAGTCTTGCGTGTCGTTCTTTCCATCGATTTCGCAGTTTCCACCCTGAAATATACGATGAGGGGTAATAATTGAAAGTTTTGAGAAACGTTTGCGAGTTTATGAGAATAGATGGACATGTCGCACCTGGTTTAAGTAAAAATATTTATCCGGCGTAAGAAGCCCGTACTTGTCCCTGAGTTGTTGATCGAGTCCTGCTAGGAGCTCGTAAAAAACGTGATAATTTCTCTCCTCCGAGGCCTGCGTGACTATTCTACTTTTTTCTAATAGATATTGGGTTATCCTTCCGCCAACTATGACACCGCTGTAAGCGTAATCGAACGTTTTAAGAATTATAATGAACTCTTGGAGATTTGATAATAAGCGAGAAACTCACTCTCTAAAATGAACCTCCAAATATTTTCCAAATCTGCTACTATTATCGTTTCTCGGTGTCTTCGCGTTCCCGAAGCTCTCTAGTAACGGCGTCGCTTCGAGAATTTGTTCCGTGACAAGATTGTTCGGTGCGCGGTTCACTGCCGCTAAGTACTGCATCACCAGTTTCGTCGATTCCGTTTTTCCTGAACCGGATTCCCCGGAAATGACAACGACTTGATTGGCACTAGCGTTATTGGCTGCAGTTACCTGGCTATAAGCCGAAGACCCCACGGCAAAGAGGTGTCTACGAAGAAATGGTAGGTAAGCGATTATGGGGATAGATAAACTAATACACGTCTTTTTATCTATCCATCTATTTCTTAGTTTCTTTCCTTCCATTTATCGGCTTCCAGCCGCGGCTACTAATTTCATCGAGAAACCGACGATAAATTGTGGCTACTACTTCTTTACATTGACGTTCGAACGAGATCAGAAACTTACGGCGGCAACGTGCCAAGAATCCGGCCTTCGTAAAGTTTCACCTGGTCCAGCCCGTAAATGTCGAACATTTTGTAAGGATTCACTGCCACGAGGATGCTGCCCGTGTACGTCTACGGTATCGCGGAAAAATCATTAATACAAAATTGATACGCTTATGCATACGGACGTAGATAAATTTGTACGAATTTAAAACTCACGTAAATTAGTTCCTTATCGTAACGGATCTTCAAATTCCATAGTAACGATGCCTCGTTAAGATCCCTGGAATTTTAATTTCGTGTAAACGGCGAAATCGATTGATTGTACAGCAACGTATATGTAATCAAACTTACGACAACTGAATCATGTCCTCGACGCCATTTTGTCCGAGATCCTGCCTCGGCCTCACTCCACTTAAATTCGTCAGGGTGAATATTTGTGGCTGCAATGAAAACGGATATGTATACTCTGTCTTAAAGAACGTCCCTTTAATTAATTATCCTCGGATCAACGGTTCGTATGTTTCGTCGCGGTCGTAATACGAATGGCATCGCGATAACATCAAAATTCATCACGTCGTGTTACTCCTACGCGTGTACAAAGGTAAGCCGGTCGTTCGTGATTTCACCGTAACCTTGACTTTGACGACGTAAAATTTAAAGACCATCGACCTTCTTTCGTACGTTTCTTTTTTTACTCAAAGTAACCTCTTTACTTTTTGTTAGGCTAAGCTTTAGGTAGTGTCAGAGATTCTGACAAATTTACATTTCTTGCATATATTTGCATAGAACAATCGTCTTGTTTGCTCCATGAGCTTTGTCAGGTTAAAGTTTCCCGAAGTTGCTCTTCTCACTTCTTATACTGCCTTCTTGGAACTTTCATGACAGTGTCTTTCTTCGTGGTACTTTTTATCACGTTTTCTCGATGGCTGCGACCTGCTCTCTCTGTCTCCCTCAAAAGAAAGAGAGAGAGAGAGAGAGAGAGAGAGAGAATGTCAGACAAAAAAAGGAAGATTTGTGCGAATTCACATAAGACGCGAGAGCCACTCACGTGAGACCTAACCGGATACCGGGCTGCTTGAGTTTGCAGTTGCAATTCCATTGGCGTCGAGCCCATTCCAGCGCTGCCGTGTAACGTAATGTATGTAGGATTCAACCGCGAAAAATTATTAGTTTCTCATTTTCTCGGTCGACAACCGAGCCGACTTCAAAATCAAGAACAGGCGAGAAATAAGTTTTGCTTATCTCGAAACCGGTCCGTATCAGGAGGATATAAAGGATTGTTACATCGATTAAATCATCCGTATACACGAACCTCACTTCCTGTGATCGCGTAAACGAGGTCAATGACCTCTTCCTATATCTCGTATCGCGTTTTCCCATTTTGCAAGAATTTTTTTTATCACGAGGATCCGTGACTATCGCAACTTTCATCGAAACTCTGTGCGTGTAAATTCGAAGCGCGGAGTCCTCGAGTTTATCACCCCCCTACGCTCATGAGCAACGTCATCTATAATGGGACACCAGTGAACAATACATCCTACCATCGACGCGTCCACGAACTCGAGGCAACAAAGCCTCGACATAGAAGATAAATGTGTTCGTTGGTAAATCAAAGCACGCCGAACGATTTGTATCGATCGTGTAATTAAATTACGAGAGGAGTTCCGAACGTGACTCGTTTTAATCGATAGATGCGAACCTTTCAATCGACGTCTCGTAAAAGTAAACTTTAATTACAATTAGCTAACTGAACATTCGTTCCAATGACGAAGCTAATACGTTAAGATTGTACATTGTGCAATGTTGTCTGAGTTGAATCTCTTTTTTTTTCTTTTTCCTTTGAACCACTAATTTTGAAAACAGTCAAAGTTATTTTACTACCATAGAAAATATTTAAGGCACAAAAATACGTATATCTCGGAACACTTTGTTACAAAATGACAAAAAAATATATCCACCCAAAAACAAAAGTCTGCATATCGCGAAAATAAAGGCACATGACTTATTGTTAGACCGCTTTCATAATCGCCGGCACATTTATTTAATGCCATATGTTTAAATGTAACTCTTTTTTTATTTCATATTTCCTATTTTTGTACGCAATAAAATACTTCAGTTGTCACTTCGACACCTCACAAGATAATTTAGCTACTTATCTAAGATAAATATCTAAACGATAATCACGTATCACACAAAAAATGAATCTTTAAACCATGGAACCGAGTTTCTCGCAATGGCCTTAAAAACGATCCCCATTTTTAACAGTTTATCAAATCGGAAGCAGGAAGGATCGATCGATGAGAGAGAAAAATGTCGATCGTTCGCGATCCTCGAGTAGCTCGATGTCCTTGGAACCTGAAAGTGCACCGAGAGAAGTGTTGCAAGTGCCGCTGCAGTGGCCGCGCGCAAGCCCGCTGCTCCTTCCTTTTTTTTCGATATGCACTTTCACGCCACGATCGGACGGACGGACGGACGGACGGTCGGTCGGTCGGTCGGTCGATATCGGTATATCGGCACGCCAGACGAAGGCAATTTCGTTATATGCAGGCCACTTTCGCGGAAATATTTCGAGCTATCCGTTGGTAGTATGCACGGCATCCGAATAATTCGCCCCGTTCGCCGTCGACTTTCTAGCCGTTCTATCCTTATGCATTTGAATACTCCGTTAGACGAGAACGAGAGCTCGAACTCTCACGTCATTCATGCTCTCTCTCCCTTCTCTCTCCCTCCCTCCCCATCTCCTCTTCTTCCTCTTCCTTCCGGTGTTACATCGTTGTGTCGGTGTAACTCTATTCCCACAGCCCAGAGAAGTCTGACACCTCGTTAAATATTATTCCGAAGAAAGCCATCTACTTATCTTCCAAACCCATGTAATCAATTAACACCGTGAATGTTACATCGATTTTGCCAAAACTCGAAAGGCTTCTAATTTTATTTTCGATATTTTTCCAAACGAGGATACGATAAAGTTCACTGTCACAATCTGACAGGTCCATAACAATTTAACAGTGTGTATTACAGGTATCTAATGTTTAATACTTTATTTTAATTATCCTATTAAATAAAAAAAAATAGTTTAATTTTGGACAGGACATTCTAAAATAAATATACGAGTCTCGCAGACCCAAGGCATTTAGTAAAGTAATTTACTGTACTGCCATTTACCATAGGAATATTGGACCTTACAGTACTAGCACTGATGGTTACCTTTACGAAAATAACAATAATCAATATCTTACAAATGTAATCTGTAAAATTGAGTGAATTTCACCGGTGACCCCCCTCCCCCCATGGCATAGAAATTAAAATGATGAATAATTGGAGCTCACGGATGATGAGCTAAGCTGACTCATCCATACGCGATAATTTGTTAATGAGATCGGATACTATTGTGGTTTCCATACTATTCAAACGAGTCCGCGATTGTGGGTCAGTACGCAACGTGCATATGTATATGTGTCTGTACGTATACGTGTGTACGACGTCGAAGAAGAAGCGCGAGAGAGCAACGACCTCTTTTCGTTCAAGAAAGTGAAGCTTCAGACCGCATCATGTTCAGCGCTTATACTATTCAGTTACAAGCGGTGTGCCTTTTAATCGTCTCTACTTCTTTTTTTCTCATACGAGCGGCGATCAAACTGTGCTAGTAAAAGTTGCGTCGAACGTATGTATGTTGTAATGAATTTTTTCTACGCGGTCTTTTTTTCCTTTACCTTGCCAGCGATTACAGCCTGGACCGAGAGGACGTTGGCAGCCCTGTGGTACTCCAAAACTTCGCCCGGTAGAACATGGCCGACACCGGGGTCGAACCACACCAATTCACCCTATAAAAAGAAAATGTTGATAGTATTAGGTTGTTGCATAGGTAATTTCTGTCATATGTTTAGGTGAAATTAAAATTGATTAATTAATATGATATTAGTTATTATTGTATGCAACTTGTCTCCGCGTGTAATTATTAAATAACATGTAGCTCGTTAATTTCAGATGCAATAGTAGGTATTGATATCATTCTCACGAAAGAGCACGACAATAAGCACAGAGAATGCGACAATATTTGTACAAGGAGCTAATAATTTTATCAAAAAGAAGGTATCACAAAATCGGAAAATTTCGAGTTAAACTTTTTTTTTAATAAATTCGAACAAGGTAAGTCACGATGAGAATTTTCTAATCCTCCATAAATCTTGCAAAGTAATACTTGAAAAATTCCTAAATTAAAATTCTAAACATCATGAAGCACCGTTTTCAAGTTCCAACGGGGATACGAGAACTCAGCATTCGTCGTCTTCTCTTTACGCGTATTAATCGCGTGAACTTTTCTCTTCCCGGTACAGAATCCAAAAATCGACGAACTCGTCGCGACGCCAGGCGACTTGGAACGAGCGACGGCGTCAGCTTCGCTACGATTCCTCGCATGAGCAGCAGCAGTAGCAGCCACGGCAGCTGATTTCTTCTGGCAATTCGATCTCTCCTTCGTAAGCTTCGACAGCGTTCCGGTTTCTCTCGACAATCGCTTCCGATCGTCGAAATTTTGCGCGTGAACGAGCGCGTTGCTCGCGGTGGAAAACTTTCTCGCGGTTTTCACGTAGCTCGGAAGCGTGCTCGACAATCTCGTTGTCATCGCGGTCACCGTCGTTGACGCGCCAACATTCTCGCGATTCTGGCCACAACTTTCGGTCAATCTACTCTGAGACTTTGATCTGTACCTGTCACCGTGCATTTTACACGAGGTTGAGTCGATCGATCGATTTCTCGCATCGAATCTCGACGTTCTACGAGTCTCCGGCGTTCCTCGATCCACCATCGAATCCTCGTGTCTCGGGAGACGAGCCGATTGGTCATTTTTTGTAGCGTAAATCTTCTCCGAGTTCGTTCTAACAAAATTTCGATCATTCTTCGCACGATTTACTCTCCGTCGATCCAGCGAATCCGATTGTACCGCATTCTGGATGATCCTCCTCCTGGACATCGCCTGATGAACGTTACACTCGGACTCCCTTTTTTCTAACTCACGAGATTTATCAGTTTTTCGCGAGACCTTCGCGTAAAGCGAACTCTTCCTCGTTTCCGCGGTTCTCGTATTCTCCTCCACTAGATTCGACTCTGATTTCGCACGATGAGCGAGAATATCCGAACAAGAATGATCTCCCAGCCGTCTGCTAGCCCTCCCAGCAGGGGACTCCATTTCCAATGTACTCGAACGAACACCCTGTGAATTTTGCCGAGCTTTGGTGTATCTCGACAACGTGCCGAATCCCGAAGAATCTTCATACGACGCCGCAACAGGTAGCGACGTTTTCCTTCTTCTTATCCTACCATAGATCGGTGGTTCCTTCTTAACAGGATCCGCTTTTAGGTAGCACCAATCGTCGTTACCACCGCGGGAGGATCTCGAAGCGTGAACGATCTTGGGCAAGGTCGACGGTCTCGGTACAAGGCCGCGGTTAATGTCCCGAAGCCTGGCGCTAACTGTCAGAAGATCAGAAGAGGCCACAGACCTGGAATCGCGTTCTTCTTCCTCTTCTTCTTCTTCTTTGCCCCACCCAGCAGCACGTTGCAGCAGCAGGACGGGTGCCGCTCGTGGCGTTCTTGACCTCGTGTCATTCGAGACGCTCGTCGACGTGCTCGAGTTGGATCCAATCGTGTTACCTTTTACCTCGAGACACTCTTTCGTGCGAATAAACTTCGAAGACAATCTAGCGGCTCCGCCAGGTCCGTGGGAGGCCGCTCGAAGCGTAACAGCGTCGACGCTGTCTCTCCTTCGGAGAATATCGCGTCTAGAGACTTGTTTAAAATCTCTCTCGGCGCGTAATCTCTTCCCCATCGAAGGAAGTGTTTTCGGTCTGCTAACAGCATCATCGTCGACTTTTTCATCGGAACGTAGCCAATGTCGCAAACTATTGGCGAATCCACTGCCGGTTGTTACCTCGTCGTTGTTTCTAGCACCGCTTCTTCTCAGGATCTCTTTCCTAGAGATCGTTGGTACGTAGGGTAACAAAGACTCTCTTATTACGGGTCTCCCACTCGTTATCGATTCTTTACCGTTATCGGTAAAGTCGTTCGACGTATGGTTCCTCGCACGAGCGGAAGTCTGGTATCTCCTGCCAACTCGTTCCGCCGTTCCGTAAGAATTTGGAGCGGAATTCGCATCTGGGTCTGGGCCGACGGAATTATGCAACGCGCGTCGAGCGGATAACGGTTTCACGCTCGCGTAGAAAGCCTCCGAGCGTGCATTTCGCGAGGACGTGGACGAGGAGGTGGTGGAGGACGCAAGTCTGGATAATGATGATGTCGTTGTCGTAGTCGTCGTAGTCGTCGTTCTCGAAGTTGTCGTTGTCGTCGTTCTTGTTGTTTTCGTTCTCGGCGAAGAGGAGTTGGCACCTCTTCTCGAGCTGCCAACCAAGCTCGACGTTCCGTTCATCTCGACGATCGATCCACTGCGTCTCCGTCTTCCACGCCTCTTTGAAAATCCATCGATTCTCGTCTCACCCACGCGCGAAAGCACCGCTGGTCACAGTTCGTACCTTTCAAGGTCATCGGCTAGTCGAGAAGCTAGCACGCGCGCTCATATGCGTACGTGCGTATATACATATGTACACACGTCGTTGAACTCATCGTCGAGATGGAGAGAAATCTCTCTCCCGTCCGATGGAAAATCGGTCTCTCGTCGTCGAAAAGTTTCACAAAACGAGGCCCCCTTCGTAACGAGAATTCCGACAGTTTCGCGTATCGCACGGTAGGTATATGCAGCTAATCGAGTTTCACAGCTGCCATACGTGAAATTCACTCATTATCTTCTCTACTAGGAACTGGTTCGACGTTCTAATCGCGAAGAAACGAGCTTCGAGTATGAAATCTCGCTTAACCCATATCGCGATTATTCGCTTTAAATTAAAAGAACCGGCAGCAGCGGTGACGTGGAAAAGAAGAAGGAGGAGGAGAAGCAGAAGAACTCGCATCCTGGCGGACACGCGAACCTTAGGAGTTCCGCTTTCGCGAAGTCCGCTCGTGCGAGCTGTCCTTCAGCGGGTAAGCGTCTATGAAAGTTCAAACAAATGCCAGCGGCTCGCGGTCGAAGCCACCGATACCAGTTTTAGTTCCACTTAATATCGGCATATTTCTGGTAGCCGATGACAAGTTCGTGGACTCGACCTCGTTAGTCGTCGACTCGTTTACAGCCTTCCTTCCGCATGTCCATGGATTTGTTTCTCAAGTTTCTGGTCTTCCTTTCTCTGCGAAGATTAAGGAGAATCGATTCGGGGTATCCTCGATCAGCGACGTGATTTTTGGTTCGCGTTCTCGGTGGCACGGTGCGACGCATGCTAAGTTTTAGGCTTAAGGAAGTTAGGAGGTCACGGACACGAGTCTTCCTTCTTCTTCTTCTTCTTCTTCTTCTTCTATCGAGTTCATTAGGTTAGTCAAGCTCGACAAAAATTCGTGCTGCTCACGTAGAATTCGTTAACGGTTCCACGGCACTCAGGAGACGTCGCTCGAATGTAATCAGGTATTCCTGAGTGCGACGTCGTTTTCAAGCTCGAAAGTTAAAGCCGCGCGACGTTCTCTCGAGATCGTAAAACCCAAACGCCCGAGTATTTCTTTCCTGCCGAAAGGAAGAAGACAAATTTCGAGACGCATCCGAACCCGAGGATGTTCGATGCAGAACTGAAGAAGTTGGAAGCCTCTCCTGCTCCGCAACAATTGCTTCGTGTACGAGCAGTGGCGTATATATAGGCTTTTAATTAAAGCATGCCTTTAATTACCGTACAACGTAAGATGGCAGATGAAAGATTTCGATTTTACAAAGTGACTCGAGCCGAACGCGATTTACTTCCTCTCGCGCGTTCCACCGACCGCGACGAGGCCCGAAGACACTTCTAATCGTCATGTGGTAGGATTAGACGCCTGGAGGCTTCTTTCTAAGTTACAGGCAAAATCGACGACGACGAGGAGAAGAACGACGGTGCTGACGCCAGTGTATCGATGTGCTTTGGGGTGGAACCAAGCGTGCCTCTCTTCTTATATAAATTACGCGCTAAATACGCGTACACACGGCAGCGTGTTAGAAGACGATGGATATTAAAGCCCGGTGCTTGGAAAACGAACGGGAAGCGAATCTAACGAGCGAAGTGCGCCGAGCTGCGGACGCAACGTGACTGTGGATTGTAAAAACCGATTGCGTTCGTAAAAGCGTGTTATCCTCGCACGATATGTCTTATTGAAGTTCTAGTGCTCGATATTTTTATGTTTACTCTCTACGAATAGATTTTATCGATTTTTTCCCTTATTTTTGTAAATATAATTCCGAAGGAAGATTGAAGGGAACGTTGTTTGACTACTTTTTTTCAAATTGTATACAAAAAAATGAAATATATGTAAATTTCATTCTGTTATAAGAAGAAAGAGAAAATTGCCGCACGAGATGATGATATATTCTGCACGAATTATTCCCCGCATGCAAATTCTCCGCCGTCTTGCACACGTACACGTACATACACGTGTAGTACCTCAGCATATTCCTGCGTTTTCACTTTTACTTAAGTTAAGAGCCCGCGCGCTCGTTCAGGGGTAATTACCTTCGGAATTGTTAAATCGTCCTCGTCGAATGCACCGTGTACCGGGAAATACGATCCTCTTCTTCTCCCTCCCTCTCTCTCTCTCTCTACCCCCTCCTCTCTCTCTCTATCTATCTTATTTTAGTCGTTATTCATACTTAAAATGACGCGAGGAGTTGTGAAAGGTTAAAAAATCATTATCTCGCGATGTCTTGAAAGTATTCAACGATTCTTGTTCGAAGAACCGTGTTCTAGTTCGCGGAAGTTGGATTTTTGTGACCTAATTAAATAAATTATACAATGTATAAGTATGCATACGAAACGTGCGCATGGCTAATATTAAATAAAATAATTAACCGTTATATCTAATTATTCGAATAAAATATTTAAGATATTCTTAATAATTCCTATAATTTTACTTTTATCATATAAAATATTCCTTTTTAAAATACACAAATGAATTGAAATTGTAAACAAATGTTGGACACACTCTATATACAGCTATGATTTCGGTATATCAAGTGACATAATTTTATACTCGTTAAACTTATTTCACGGGCCGTTTCCTCGAACGGTAATAACATCGCCTAGTTCCTTCAGCTACTATGAAATTTCTTTCCAGTCCCCCGATGACGGAGACATCGTTGTCGTCGTCGTCATTCGTTGTCGCTAGTCGGGAGCAACGCGAGGAACGCGTGGAGGCATTCGAAAGTTGCCGTGGAGTTGCACGACGCAATTGCGTGTGCACAGATCATTGACACCGCGAGCGCAAGCAAAAGGCGATCCCAGTGCGAGATCGAGACAACGTAAACAACGTTGTGCTGGAAACGTGCATCTCTTTCGTGGGAAATTTCTTTCTTTCTTTCTTCTTTTTTACCAAATTTATCGATCTATCTTTTTTCTTGCGGATTCTTCGATTAACGAACATCGTGTCGTTCCTTATCTACATTAATCGTTATAAAAAGTATGCGAAAAGAATTATGGTAACGTTAACGATCTCTTCGATACAGAAAATATAAGATTCCATTGTCGATATAATTCCAATTAATTGTACAAATCAAATAAGTTATGAATTTTGATACACAATCACCGAAAAAAATAGATCTCTTCGATTTACTCCACGATGATCGCTCGTTACACGAGTTAACGAGATCCAAGAGACGTTTTCCGAGTGTAGCACGCATGAAGTTCAATTCGACTGGCAACATGCAACACGTTTCGCAAAAATTGCCTTCGAAGTGCAGTCGTACTCGATGCATTCGCGTTTTAAAGAAAACCGATTCGAAATGACGGAGAAAAAGATTGTGCAACTGTCGGTTGTGAACCGAACGGGAGAGCCGCGAAACGGCTTTCTTGCTTACCAATTTCGTGCTAATATCGACACGAATTTACGATGCCTTTCTTGTCCCAAGAATCGCATTTCTTGATATACATCCGGAAGTTTATATAACGCTTTTGTTCGGTGCGTAGATAGGTACGTAATAATAATACAAAAGCGTTACGATTATCCTCGCGCGACACGACCGTTTCTCCAATCTCCAGCATAATTATTATAATAGTAATGGTGTAATGGTATAGTGAGTTATATATTTATTATAACTATATTAGTATACTAACTATTATAATACATCT
>JAIFRP010000022.1:974428-985855 GCA_032403825.1 Odynerus spinipes | reverse complement strand
GAGAGAGAGAGAGAAGATCAAATGTTCCGGCGCGTAAGAACATTACGTATTACGCGCAAGGAAAGGCGCCGATCGCGATCGCTTCGGTAGAGGGAAATAAAATTCAAGGAGAAAGTACTTCCTAATGACACCGGCTCGTTATCGTCGCTTCGATTCGGCAAATATCGTAAATTCGAAAATGCCGGGAACGAGAGAGATAACGATCGCTTTTTTCCACCGACGCGTTCCTCGTTCATTTCTAATTACCCGTCTCACGTGCGAAAACGCAATGAGATAACGAATCGTTGCGAAAACATCGTTCGTCTACCCGTCAATATTTTCTTCTTTTGCTCCTTTTATTATTATCAAATCGTTCTTCCGGAGACGTCGTGTCGTCGAGAAGAGATATCGTTACCGGGAGAAATAACGATGGAGCCGGTCGCAAGACGAATCTCGCGGTAGATATCGTTCGAGCGTGTCGATATACATACACATGTAATCGACTATATTTATTTATAATGCGAGCAGGCCAAGACGAAATCACATGATTTTCAAGGAGCGTGCAATTTTACGAGGGAATAATAATAGAGGAAATACGTTCTCTTTAAGAGCCGTATACCTACGTCGGCGAGCTCGTTCCTTTTAGCTAATTAACTCGATGCATATTTTAACATTAACGCGTTTCTTCGTGTCACGGCTTTGGCGACACGAGCGAGCGTTAATAACGGAATATTATCTTTCGTCGACAATAGCCAGAGAGATAGAGAGAGGGGGAGAGAGAGAGAGAGAAAGAGGTCACACGATTCATTGTCCCCTGATACTTTCGCTTTAACCGTTCATCTAGATCGAATCATTTTCGGTTTGAAAATTCTTATCGATCGGTCGTAGTTAGACACCTAGACTAATTACATTTTAATTAGAAAAACTTTTCTTTACCGAGCGTTAGCGTAACTAGCGAAAAATCGAGTGAAACTATTGATACACTTCTTAACGCTATTTCGAAGACTCTTTTTGCTATAACGTTCGTCTCGTTTTAATAATAAAATAAACGACTGTTAACGTAAATAGAGGCAAAGCTAATATTATTAACGGTTCCGACTGAATTCGCCTGTTTATATATCGCCAAGAGTATCCAATTAGTTCGGCTTCGGGAACCAATCGATAATCGAGTAAAAAGAAAATTAATCCGAGCGTTCGATTCGCAAGGAAATCGATTTAGCACGAAGGAAGGACAGAAATTAATAATTTTCCTGCATCAGTGAAGGTCGTCAAGAAAATGATTTCACCGTGGTCGTGAGAATTCACTCGTTTCTCTTACGAGTGGCTACGCATCTCTCTCTCTCTCTCTCTCTCTCTCTCTCTCTCTGTCTGTCTCTCTTTCTCTCGCTCTTTCTTTTACGTTTTCCAGAGAACCGGCGATAGCTAAGGCAGAAAGGAATTTGCAAACGACGAGGTTCGGCTCTTGGGAGTTTATGGCAGGGAAAGGGTACGATCTGGCACGTCCACTGGCATCCAAACAGGATCCGAAGAGAGGAATATTCGACGTATGTCGATGGAAGACTCGTTTGGCTTCGTCCTTCGACTATAATTTATCTTATTTTATCCGGAGAGTCAGCAAAACATAATACCGATCCTCTCCGAGTCGAAATATCAACGTACGAAGGTACGTAAGAACGACGAATAAATGTATACTTGTCCGAAGGATTAAATTAAACATTTTGCAAAAAAGAAAAAAAGAAGAAATGTTTGCCGTTTAAAAGGAGCGTCATAACGCGTAAACAACGACGAATCTTAGTCCACGGTTCCTTTGTCCCGAGACAGCGTGGTAACATAATCCAGAAAACATGCTGACGCTCTCGCACGCGCGCGCGCGCGTGCACACACGAGAAAGAGCCGAACAAAACGAAGCAAGAAGAGACTATGGAAAAGGCCGGATCAATGAGAACCGAAAGAAAGGATCGGACTTGCTTTGAAAAAAGCGTCGTCCGGGCATCGAAATCTCCGAGAAGGAACGACGGGGGCGATTAGACGCGGAAAGAAAGACCGAGAGAGAGAAGGAGAGTAAAAGATAAAGGAGAAAGAGAGAGAGAGAGAGAGAGAGAGAGGGGAGAGAGAGAGAACAAGAAGCGAGGTAAAGGCTGGTCAAGCGTCGACTACGTTGACCAAGCATCGATGTCTCTCTGCACGTTGAGGAAACCCACACACACAAAGGCCACATGTAAAAGAGATACACACACGTACACATATACACACACACTCGTGAATGGTTTTTCACTTACTTCTCTTTTGCTCTGCTGCCGTCTCTTCTCCCAACTCCACCTAAATTTATCCTCAACTTCTCCTACACGCCCATATACTTCTGTCTGTGTGTGTGTATACCGTCCTCGCGATAGGATGCAAAAATCGAGCTAACGATCGAGCTCGTGACACGAGAGTAAAAACGATCCACGTTCGAGCACCGCCGGATCCACGAGGATCACTCGTAACAACACACTCTCTACGATACGACGCGCGCGCGTGCGTGCGTGCTGTATAAAAAGAGACAGGAGGAACGTGGAATAGGTAAAGGAAAAAAGGAGACGGTGATAGCCCAAGAGCAGGTAATATGATTTTGAAAAATGGAATAAGAAAAGGGACAGGGATTACGATCTTCTCCGTCTCGATTTAGAAACAAAACGAAGGTCCAAACTTACAGGCACATACTATATACATATACCGAGAACACGAAAGTACGAGCGAACGTTTTGATTCGCGTACGCTTTCAAAAATGTTCACGATCCTTACGAACGCACCCGCGATATTATATGTATACTTAATTTCGACGTTTCGAAGGTTGCCGGACGAGCGGGCACCGACTGCCTTCTCGACGCGATCCCGTGCCGTGGTATGCGACCGCTCGACCTCGCCTAAGAAGCTTTTAGTTTCCATAGCGGCCGTGTAGCGCCACCGTCCACTGCCCTGGTACCGTTACCTGCGTCTTCTCAGGTGGGGTGAGCGGTCCCGCACCAGGCCCCACTACTTCTTCCCCTTCCTCCCTCCACCGCCGCCACCGACCCATTCTTTTCCCGTCTCATTTACTCCTTTACTCCTCTATACTAAGGACTTTGGATCCACGTCATCGACTACGACGCCGACGAACCGCCGTCTGCTGTTTTCCTGCCTGTCGCGGGTGTCCTCTTGCAGGTGCATGCTCCATTCTTTGCGGATGCGTTATACAGGGTGTTGGGAAAAGTTTGACCAAATTTTAGAGGCGTATGGTGTTTGCTTAGGTTGATACGATGATGTTCGTAGGCGGTAGGTATATATGGATTTGGGTGACAATTGATATGGGTGTTTTAGAAGTTTTTGTCAATATTTGTACAATGGTCAATGTGTATTTGATTTATTACGGTATAACTTTGGGGATTTTCTTGGACTGGAACTTTTATGGCCATAGTTCGTCGGTTTTAATTAAATTTAAATGTATCCGTTAAGTTTTGTTATATCACAAGGAATGTTTCTTGGAGTCGGTGCTTATCAAGACAAGTTTTGTTATACTATATCTTTCATCGATGTTCGTTAACCCTAGATCATTAAATTTTAATCAGTGTTATTCTATCACTGATCATTCGACCGATAGACAACGAATTCTAAAACATGAATATTTTCGTATACTCCTTTATTTATTACAAAGTTAATTAACTTTCTTAATTAAAAAAAATGGAAAAGTCGAAAGCATGTCGAATTAGTGAAAGTGGCGGGGTTTTGGCAGATTATTAGACGAACATTTAGCGATCTAGAGTTAATGATATTCTTTAACACCCTATATGTATACAGAGGTACCCGCGCCCTTCCCAAATGGCACGAGGACCCCCAAAGAGGTCATCTAATCCTCCGGCCATTGTCCCCGTACGGGACTCCCGTGCTGACCCGGGCGCGTGCCACACTCCTCGATGCACGCGTGTTCTAGAGAGGCCGATAGATATATGGGCATCGTCACTTTCGCGGAAAAGTGCCTGATTCTCGAGCTGCTACTACAGCCAAACTGTTTTAGCTATATAGACTCGTTAGAGAAGAACCGAACGAGATGGAAGGTTAAACTATAAGAGATGTTAAACTATAAGAAAGTTTTAATTTCACTCTGCGTCATATGAAAACATAAATATTAAATCATTTGCCAAATCGATTAATTCCACGAAACAAAAAGTAGAAAAAATCGGTAAAGTACGAAATAAGGATAATTTATTTATTGTTTAATATTATACCGTTGTATTAAAGAATTACTTAACTATATTCTTATAAGCGTTTGAATTTCATCGTTACAATGCAAATGGCACTTTGAAGTATGGAATTAATCGCATTGACTTTTGAAATAAATTATTTATTATTCTACTCATGTACAAATCATTGTCATTATATGTAATAATAAAAAGTTATATATTGCTCAAGTTTCTTTGATAGATACTAAAATTTAGAAAAATTCATAATATGGAATCGACCACTTTAGCTTGCAGACGGTTCGTTTATTACAATAAAAATATAACGGCGAGACAAGTATCTAAAAAATATTCACGTAGCACCCCTAACAGTTCCCCATTTAATACTGCAGCCTTCATTGTCCAATCGATCCACTTTTCATGATTTTTATTCATCCTTCGTCGTCAGTAATATATATATCTTGTCATTAATGATGCTATAATCGTAGTTCGCAAAGAGGCTAAGAATTTCGTCCTGTGCTCCTTTTCCTTTAGGATGATAGGGAGCACGTGCCTTTCGAACAACGTTATTAACGCATTAAAAGGTGGTTTCTTTATGTGTTGCCGATGCCATGCCAGCTCGATGATATGCGACCAGCTTGCACTATCACACTACTGGTATGCAAGCAATGCGTGTACTTATAGATTCCCATTCACCGTTCCTGCGGTTTCACGATATTACTGGTGGTACTCGCGGGATGAAGGCAACCTTGGCCGGGTTTTAACTTTTTCAAGGAATAGCATACTTTTTTTTATTTATTAAATATCTCAACCTTTTAATCTGCATCAGGAACGTAGAGGAGTGTTGGACGTTCGCGTTGTTTCTTTCGCAGATCCTGTCCTCGTTGTTTACTTAATGAAACCCTCGATAACGTATTCCGTTTTCTCTATTGTCAACGTTTTACGTGATACTCGTGCCGACGACCTCGCTTCTATAACGATCTGCTCGATCGAGGTAAAACGAATTCGGTCGAATCTCTTTGCACGTAGGTATCTACTTGTAAGGTAGTTTCGTTCTTTTTTTTTTGTTGCTGGTTGAAATACGACGACGTAAGGAGGACTCAACCGAATGTCTGAGGCTGATTGAGTACTTGAACTGACATTTATTGTGTTGACGAATTAAAATCGAAAAGAAAAACAAGTATAAATAAATTGGATCTATCTATGTACATTCTTTGTTCCTTGTTTGGTTGTTATAAAAACATGCGGAGGTAGTACATCAAGCAGCTGAAAGCAAATCATAGTTAATGTGATATCTAATTATAAGAAATTTCTTAATTAGATAATTACTAGAAACTGTTTTTGTGGTCTAGAAATTCGTAATTATCATATCATATTCTAATAAAGAAGGTATAGCATGATAATTCATTCGTATGTATAGATCTCTTCAGTGGATATGTTGCCGACGGTTGTTAAACAGGTTTCAATGCCAGCAGTTGCATCAGGAGGGATGTTGTTTCTCACCCGAAACTTTCTTATCGACGCAGCAGCTTCCGTTGATGTCCGTTGTTCGAATCCTACTAATCTCAAGAGGAACTAGCAAAGAAGATAAATGCGTGCCTGTAGATGGCGCGTAAATTCAAAATAACTTTCGAATATATTAATAATTTAATTAAAATTAAAGAAATATTGTATAGTAAATATTATATAGAGTATATTCTTATAATTATTGTCTAACACTTGTATAGTTTATAACTATAATATCTCGTTTTAAAAACGATTTTATCGCGTTGAAACCTCAATGTAATCTGTTTAAACTTTGATTTTATTTAGAATTATTAGAACAGATTGACACGTACAAGCGTATCGAAAAAAAATCATAAAAAAAGATAATCTCGTCGGTGAAGATCTTTTTTGTCCAAAAATTTTCTGACAATCAATATTTAATATTTATCGAGAAACTAATTGCAGCGGAAAAACGTGGTCCGATAGGAATCGTCCTCGATAAAGGGTTGGTTATCGCATTTTTATCAACACGGTGCAGGGCAAATATTTGAACCACCACTTGGCCGAATCAATGAGGGAGGGGGTGTAGCTCGAGTGCGAGATAAAATTAACAGCGAACGACACTCAGGCATAAAGCGACCAATAATGTTTGGACGAAAACGATTCCGCGATATTCATAAAAAATAATGCAAACATATTAAAAGAGCTTATCTCGAAAAGGGACAGATGATTAAATATGCCTCTACCATGTTTCCCTTGGCTTCCTCCGAATTCACCACCGTCGGCAATAATATAAATCGAACGTTTGTCGTGCGTGTGGATCCTGAAGAGGACATAATTTCATTTAAACTTTTATTGGATTACGTCGTATCACGAAAATGCCGTAAAAATATATCATCGTTCTGCTTTGTTATCTCGTAGCGGCGCCGTGGTATATATCGTCTCTCTTTTTCTCTCTCGTACGCGCTCTTTCTACCTCCATAACCCGTCGGAATTTTTATAATGCAGAAAGGAGGATATAGCCTTCTTCGATTGATATGGATGAGATGGCACGAGTTATGATATACGCTCGGTTTGAAATGGAAAATCATGCCTGGATTGGATTCGCACGTGAGCTGAAATAAAGTTACACCGCTAGCCTTAAGCCTCGAACCCTGAAATCCCACCCACCACTGACTACCCTCTATTTGCTTACTTATATCGGCACTTTGTCGAGCGGAGTCCTGTAGAATTTATATCGTCGCGTTTCGAGAAGGGTGCCTCAAAGTTTCTCGTAATTGTTCTCGCGACCAAAACGATTCATGGGAACTCTTCTCTTATCTATTTTATTTAGCTCGATGCTTATTTTTCCTTCCATGGGATAGAATAATTTTTCTCACACATTGTTTCAGGAATTTATGTTGAAGATTTACCGTGATATCGGACTTAACAACCGTAGAACCGAGGAAATTTTCGAGAAATAGAGATGTGGACTAAGGCGTGGAAGGATATGTGTGTGTGTGTGTGTGTGTGTGTATAAAGTTTAGGAAGAAGGAAGGAGATGGAAGCGGAAAGAGAAAAGAAGAGCCGGAGAGAAGGCAGACAGTGTAGTCCCTGGTCGCAACTTAAATTGACTCGATAAAAGTTCGCGGAATAAAGCGGCCCTGAGCTTCGCCACTATATCAGAAACATCTGCCAAACGTTATTACAACTTTGAATAAAGAACGGCGTTGGGTGACCCAGCGAGAGAGAAAGAGAAAACTTCCCTTTTTTTCCTGGTAAACGACGACGAGGAGGTGGTTGAGGAGGAGGAGGAGGAGGGATAGGAGGGAGAAAAGAGAATCGTTCCTCCGGCACGGCAAACTTTTTCGTTCCGGCGCGGCCTTCGCGAGGAGAGAGAGAACTTCGACGATAAATCAAGTCGTTATTTTAATTTCAGCAAGAATGTGTCACGACGGTGGGCCCTCGTTCCTTTATACCACACGTTCGTTCCTTCATTTTCAAGCACGTCGTTAGCCATTGCGCGGCAATTAGCTACGGTGTTAAGGGTGACCGAAGTGAAATTGTACTCGGAAAGACATTTCACACGGGCTTATAAATATTCCTTAATTTTTAATCGTAGATCCAAAAAATTGGCACTCGAATAGATTGGAACACGTTCAAATATAAAATATAAATCAAACACAAATAATTATCTATCAACGATTCCTCGGCTTTCTAATTGAATATCCTAGAAAAGCGAAGTGATAAACGTTCCGCTCGAGCGTCTCTCTTCTCCCAAAGGAAGCCAGGGCTCGTTGAGAAAGCGGATTGAGAACCTCCGGCGATACGACGGTGGGCCGATCGATCGGAATTAATCGAGTCTGCGAGCTAGAGAGAGATGGAGAGAATCGAGATAGAGAGAATCGAGAGAGAGAGAGAGAGAGAAAGCAAGCGAGAGATTTCTGACGATTTAATTCCAACGAGCGAGTTTCCATCGTCGCTCGGTACTATCGAAATCTCCGGAAATCTCCGAATTCGGCTTCGATTTGGTTTCTATGTCCTCCAAGTACACCAGCCGTCCGATATGCTTTTCGGGAAGGCGCGCGCGCGCGCACGAGAGCGGGCGAGCGCTTTGCCAGGCACGTTCGATTCTCGCAAGTCGAGCATTCCACGGCGGCCATTAGTAACCGAATTAATTAGGCAAATCGGTACCCGCGATGCAGTTACAATTAATCTGCTACGCGATCCCGCATAGTTATCCGGCGCAATATCGCACATCGCCGAGCTAATAGTGCGAGCGCTTCCCGTCGTTTCCCTACTTCCATCCTAGACGTAAATTGTTCTTATCTAGGGCGCCTTCAAATTTTGTTACCGCTTCCTTCCGATCTCTGGGTACGTTACTTTTTTTAAACGTTTATTTAAATTCCATTAGTTTGGAAAATTTGTAAGGTTTCGCACAAAGTATGTGTATCTAAAAATAAAATTGTTTAAAATTTGCGACACGTAATTTCAAATTCATCTTAATTTTTTAATATCTATCACAAAAGATTTCTTTTAGTTTGGAAAATTTATAATAAGGCTACGAATAGAGAATATATATCCAAAGATCAAGTTGTTTACAATTCACGACGCGAAATTTTCAATTTACCTCAACTTGGTAATATCTATCATAGAAAATTTCTTTGATATCATCACACGTTATCTAAATATTCACTTACAATCACTTACCTAACTCACTCTTTCCAATAAACGTAACCTACTCGTGATATTGTCTATCTATACTATTCACAAATTCGCCAGATAGTTACGGACGAACAGTTTCCATATTATTATCGATTTCGAAGCGGAACGATATCCGCAAACGGTCGTGTGCCATGTTTTACCCGGTCGCGACGTTTAAGAGACGAGATGATTTTGTAAAATCGTCCGGTCCGCTTTTTCCACGATAAGTGGAAACGAGGAAACGTCGAGCGTTACGAGCGGATCGCTCGCGCGTTAAACGGATATTTGTCTCTCAGCGCGAGCCGCCCTGACATTTCCGTTGTTATTTCATCGTTATTTTCGCGGCCATTTCTGACGGCACGCTGGAAGAAGAATTATTTGCGTGCGCTCGCGGCGTACGCTCGTTCTATAAAAACAAATTGATAAATGGTATGAAAAGTGTGGGAACGATTTGATATCCCGAGGAGCGAAGGATAAACATAATTTAAAGGGAAAATAAAAAAAGGATACATACACAATAAAAATCTAGTCGCCGTTTCGAAAGCGTACCGAGGTCTTTCAAGATGCCAAAGAACTAAACCGACCATTCTAATCGCGAATCTCTACATGCTGCGTCGGCTCGCGATCCTTCTGATTTTTTATGTACTCGCGCAATCTATCGCACAGCGCAGGATCGTAAAATGGATCGGAGCGATTAATTATCGGTCGCAAACGACGCTCGAGACCATAATCCGATCGAGTTTAAATGTCGAATGGGGGTTTCCAAATCGCGTCGGGGTGTGATTTGTGGGGAACGCTTAGAGGACGAAATTGCACCGCAGGACCAAGCAGGATCGGTCCTGCGCCAGGGTGATTAGACGTTATTGATGCTCCGAGGTCGCTTGCAGTTTCCTGCTGACAAATAGCCGGCTAACACTCGACGAACGACGAATCTCGGAAGCGTTTTCTCCGATGAATTTTTCTTCATTCTTTTAAATACCATTAGCCCAGTGATCCTCGATGGAAATAGTCCGAGTACGTGCTCGAAGACGATTTTGAAGGATCTTTCCGTATCATTCGCGTTTTCGTAAATTCGAAATAGTTTTCCGATGTAAATCCTTCGTACGGCTCCTGAAACCTTCGAGTATCGTTGCTCCATGATCGGTCGGGTAGGAACGATAAGGGAACATATTTATTTTCAGGTGAACCGAGGCGAATAGCGGAGACGTGATGCGGAAACGATATCTGGATGTACGCGAAAATAACAGAGACTTCGGTGGTATACAGTCCTTCGAGAAAGTTTATAGAGATTTCGAGTGTTGCTACTTGTGTAAAAGGTCTACAATATTTTTAAATGCTCGTAAATAAAACAAATAGAGACACAATAATTTTTTAACGATTCAGAAATTGTGTTCAAAGACAAAAACTTGTATAAATAAATAAATAAACCATTTTGCAATATAGCTTTTCAGTAGACACTGCAAATAAAATCGCATAGATAGCAAAAGCATCGAGCAACTCGCGAGTTTTCTCTTTTTCCACATCGAAGGATACGCGGAAGCAAGGGAGTCGTATGAAATTTTTCATTTCGATCGTACGCACGGGTTTTATATTCCAAGGAAGCAGCCGCGGTGCCGTACATCTTTCCGATCTCCAATCTAGCCGTCGCTTAGCGGAGCGTGAAACACATTTGCTCGAATCGCGATACCCTTAACCGCGCGAGGTGTAATACAGAGGAGCGTTCCCCTACAATGTGCCAAAGTAAAACTCAAGCGGAATACATTCCTACTACCACCGCTGGATTACCCGTTACGAGAAGGAATCCGAATATTTCTTCGAACTTTATCTAAAAGCGGGGATGCTTCGCGAGCACTTTTCGCGAGCGAGCGTGCTCAAATTATTATCATCAGAGCGTCGATAAAAAAGCGATTCTCGGTATCGTAAACCTCCACGACGGTAACATCGAAATAGCCATGAGAGTCCCAATGGGAATCCTGGTAAAACGAGAAGTGCCACTCTCTCTCTCTCTCTCTCTCTTTTCTTTTCGCGTTAGAAACAATTGCGGAAGAGGAAAGAGGTGGCGGCACCGGCGTTGCGGAATTTTTATTCGCGAAAACGATTTGCGGGCTGGCGGAGCTAGCCGGGCGAAAGGGGGGGAGCGAGACGGAAAGAGAAAGAGTGATGCTCGGCTGGAGGTGGCGGGTGCGAGTTGAATCGAGCTCGGGATAATTGTTTCGAACAATCCCGGGCGACGCTTTTCGTCGGTTTCCATGGCGACCGGCGGCGAGCGGCTTGCCGTGCGAGAGCGAGCGGTCGAGCGGTCGTTCGTTCGTTCGGTCGGTCGGTCGGTTCGCTGATCGAAGGTTTGCCGGACTGTACGGTGGGGAGCTGCCCACACTCTTCGTCCATCTCTTTCTCTCATCGGAGGTTGGTACGGTGGTGGGGGCCGAGTGGCGGCAAGCGGCGGAGGCGTAGGCGGGGCAAAAGTCGAGGGCAAGAAAGTCGGTGCTCGTTGGAAACGCCTCTTCCGCCTGGTAGAGAGCGCCTCTCCTCGTTTCTCCACCACGCCGCGTTTCACTCCTAAACCCCTTTCTACCCCCCCCCC
>JAIFRP010000022.1:934394-951133 GCA_032403825.1 Odynerus spinipes | reverse complement strand
GAAAAAAACTGATGCGTTATGTAAATTATTACGACCGCTTTTTAAACCAAGAACGAGGCAACTTGTCAAGGAGACGGTACTTTTTCCACTGGAACATCGTCTTCATAAAACGAGTAATAAAGAGCACACGAAATTTCACGGTACCCCGGCTAAGGGTGTTGCTCGATTTCCGACGGGGTTACAACCACCGTACGACGCTTGCGGTGGTTGTGCTCACGAGCTCGTCGAAGTTACAAATTCGATCATAAAAGACGCGGGAGACGGTTGATCGCGTGGTGCTTTAAAAAAAAAGAGCAGAAGGGGGAGAAAGTGCAAGAACGAAAGAAAGAGACAGAGAGAAGGTTTGTCGTAAGGGTGAGGTGGTTGCTGGCCGAGTACGCTAGAATTTCTACCCTCGCGACAATCGAGCCCGTATTTTCCGATTAGAGGGTGGCATTCACTTATAAGCCATACCATAACACTTGTCCGCCGCGCGTTATGAGCCTTTACATAACGGGTGGAGGGAGGAAATGGTAGCGCCATAGGCGGCGACTTTCCCTTCGGTTTATTATCGACTTGCCGGAAGACCTCAAATCACGTACAATATAAACTCAGTTTCCCCCGGTCATGAATTTTATAGTAACCTCGAACGTAATTTTAAATACAACTAAAAAAGTATACGACCTATCATAAAATCTAACTAATTAATACCTACACGTTTTAACTTGTACGACGAAGCATTAACTCTGGAGATCGTTTGAACTTTAGAGATAAAATAATGAAGAAAATGACATCGATTATCCAAGAAATCGTAATTATTACCATTAACTTACAATGTTGCTACGTGGAACGGTAGGAAATTAGGAAGGCAGGTCGACCGTCTTAATTATCCCAAATTATGTAGATTAGAGGCAAAGATCAAAGGAAGTCAGTTATGTGTACAAGTTGTAAACGTAGACACGCAGTGATAAAGAGAGTCGGGAGTATTCGACGCCTATGTTCGACGCCACGTTTTCCTCTCTCGTGGCGGTGTTCTACGCTCCAGGGGGCAGATTTACGGCCACCTTGGGTACTGATTCACTGGTCGCCGCGAGGTTACTCTCGTACGAATGGACCATGAACGTACGATCTCAAATGTGGACTCTCTCTCTCTCTCTCTCTGTCGCTCTCTCTCTCTCTCTCCCCCTCTCTCTTTCTGTATGTGTGCATATTCAAAGGACCCTGGCAAGCTTCGGCGACAGACGCGAAGCTTTAGCATACGTCACGATTTCTACGTTAAGTTCGTTCGTTCGTTCGTTCGTAACGTTGGTAGTTTCGAACGACGTAATGGCTCGCGCGAATGGTTTCGACGCTGGTATTTCGACGGTGTAATTATTATTTTATGAGCATCGAGAGCGTCGTCGAAATTGCACCGGGAATCGCTAGCAACGATCGTTGATCGAGCTCGCGGGAACGACTGGGAGACTCCGGTACTCTACCGAATTTCAACGATTCTCGATAATATCTACGCGATGTCTTTCGAAGTATCCTTGTTCAATCTGTTATCCATTAAAATCGATAAGAAGTTCGTAGAAATAATGAAGTACTCGTAAAAATCATGATGACGATAAGATCGGTCACTGTACGATAGACTCTCGTATAACACGGTTGGGAAATTAGGGATATCTCGTATAAGACGGCATGCGGCAAGAATTTTTATAATTTATACTATAATTACCTATAATTTAATATAATTCTTATATTACATATGAAAAAGAGAATTTTTAGAATTAAATTCTATATTCCACATTAATTCGCATAATATCGCATTGTTTAAAAGCTCAACTACCGTTTTATATAGGAATCTACCGCAATCACTTATCTTTCTATAATATTCAATAGAAATGGTACAAGTTACGAATTTATAATCAAACACACATACATTCTCAACGCATTCTCTTACTCGATGCGACTCATTGAAACTTCAGATACGAAATGTATCCAGCATCGATCGTTCGACATTCCTGAAGCCACAGCAGGAGCGAACGAAGAAGAAGGAGAAGAAGAAGAAAGAGAAGAGGCAAGGTAGGTCGATTAGCCGTAAATACGACGAATTCTTTCGAGCCTATAGAAGATTCACAAAGATTGTAATAGTATTGGTATTGGTGGTGATGGTTTGCGGCGACGATAGGAGGTAGGCCGAACGTCGAAAGCGAAGAATGGAAGGATGCTTGTAACAAATGGTCGTTTCCCCGAGGGGTGCCGTGCTCCGAGCTCGTCTAACAAGGTGTCGGACGCCCCGGGATGATTCGCTTTCATCTTCACCGGTCGCAAGAGAATCGACTTTCTATCTCGATCCATCGAACTATCGTGGATCATCAGCGAATCACGTGGACCAATTGATATTACCACCTGGTACGCTTGCGTTCCTTTGTACGTGTTTCTTGTCCAACGTCTTGACAGCGATTGTCGAATTCTAATAAACGAGCGTACGTGTGTTTTCTTGAAGATCGAACGCGTCAATGGTCAACGTATTCATAGTCGGCGTGTCTCGTTGAATAAGCAAGATAGTCACGGTACGTTTCATCTAACGTCTTCATTTTTTCGTATGTTCGTTACTATTGATCAGAGATATTAATTAGTCTTACGAAGGTTATACGTCGAAGATGATAACGACATTCATCAAGAAGCGTCATTTGATTATATTGCGAGCAACTACCGGAGCAGCATTCAACCGACGATTTTATCTCTCCGCGATTTCGCTTCCAATAAACTTAATAGAGGATGGACATCAAGAAGAGAAGCGTCTTCATTAGCCCTTCTTAATGTTAAGTATCTTTTTCTTCAAAAGAATCTACTGTGTCGGTAGCAAAGTATAGTCAATCGTCTTGCGAAGCAGGAAGAAGAAGAGGAAGAAGAAGAAGAAGGAGAAGAAGAAGAAGAAGACATAAAGAGTGTATCGCGATGAGTTCTTGCGCCCGTAAACATCAAATTCCGCCGGATACGAGCGCGCGAAACGCTTAAATACCACAGTAAAGTTTGCTCGTAAAAGCATATGGAAAGGGTGAAGGTAAAGGAAAAGAAGAGGAGCTGGGTGTTCTTTTATAGTCGTTTATTTTAATTTTCTATTCCGACTTACCACTGGCTAATTTCTTTTTTAGACTAATAAGTTTCAGTGTCTATCTTTCACGAATTTTCTTGTCCAATGAAAAATCCCTCAGGTACCTACACACGTACTGTCTCCCTTTCTTTATTATTATACGCGATTAAACGAACATTCGTAGCACCTTCGAAGCAATTAAACTATCATATTGCAATCCTATAATCAATTTCGTTCTCTCGCGTGCTCTCTTTCTATCACTCTCATCTCTCCGTTCGAAATTCTCATCAGCACACGCATATTAAGAGCGTACAAGCGTATAACGACGTTATATTACCCTGGACGTTTCTTGCTCCGTTCCTTTTTATCCACCAGGACGCATACGACACAGAGAACGGAGATAATTCGTTCGCTATGCGCGTAATTCGTCGAATATAAACTCCGCGTTTCCACTTCGTTCGCTTTAATCGTAAAGGCGAGACATAAAAGGCGCCGCGTGTGAGAGAGACAGAGAGAGAGACAGAGAGATAGAGAAGAGAGAGAGAGAGAATTTCGAGGGGAAAAAGAAACGATATTGCGATTCTGCGCGCTTTCAGCGTCCGTGAAAATCCGGAGAGTCCTGAATGTTGAGCGTCTAAAGTGGCGTGCGAGAGTGTTTGAGAGAGAAAGAGAATCAGGGAGGGAGAGAGAGAGAGAAGGGAAGAAGAGAGATAGAAAGAGAGAATACAGCGAGCATTTGCGAGGGCATAAAAGCTACCGTAGTGGTGCCGGGACGTATAACGTTTAACATTTAAGCCTTTAGAAGGTTGTAAGGTTGGCTCCCTGTAATTATCGCCGAGGCGCGGCGCCTTGAGGTCTTCATTATGGCGAACATCCTTGTTATTTCTCTGTACCTCGAGCGTATATAACGTCGTACCACCTATACGTACATAACGCGTATACGTGTGAACCTTAACGCGTATACGTGTGCGTTGGACCACGTATAGAGTGAGAGAGGGTTAGGGGAAAGGGTAAAGGGAAGAAAGCGTTTCGGCTCGACGTCGTAAAGAAGAGGAAGAAGAAGAGGAAAAAGAAGAAGAGGAAAGAGAGGAAGAAAAAAGGAGAACGTAGAAGGTGGAAGAAAACGAGCCGCTCGCCTTTCTCACCGTATTTTCTATCTCTTTCTATCTTTCTTCTCTTGCATCGAACTTTGCCACGAGTGCGAGAGAGATAGGCAGAGAACTTGGGACACCGGGAGATGATCGAGGATTTTTGTCCGTGTCGGAATGAAATCGAAGAGAGAAAGAGGAGAGAGAGAGAGCGAGAGCGAGAGAGAGAGGGAGAGAGAGCGAGAGGGAGAGAGAGAGGGAGAGAGAAAGAGAATAAATGTATGAGACAGAGAGAATCGTGATCGTGATCGTGATCGATATTACAGCAATCTCTTATGTCTTCTAACCGGGAACTAAGGCTGTGCAAAAGATCGTAAATTTTGGTGGGCAGTTTTGGAGCCTTCATTTTGCGAATGAATCTCTCGTGCTTATAAATTCGTTGGATGGACGGGATATCCATTTTACAACGATGAGTGCGATATTAATCAGTTTTAACAATTGATTTCATTTTCTAGTGACGAATCTTTGCTTTTTTACAGTTCATGTTATTGGATCTTGAAATTTCGATACAGAACCAATCACTGCATTCGTTATAAAATAAGATCGGAAACGAAAGAAGGAGGTAATGTTTCTTACATTTGCGAGAAACAATTTCCCATTTTTTCTTCTCCGATAAAACCCAAAGGAAAAGGGAAACGCGATCGTGCATGCGACACTGAGAGATCGTAGTAATAATGATAGCGATAATCATTTTCGATAATCGATAAAGAACGCGCGAGTCGGGGGTAAGGAGGAGAATTTACGGGACGATCGTGTCTTGTGTACCACGAGGAATTCGTACGGGGCGCCATATTTCAGTTAAAGCGCGTCGGGGTGGCGTTCGATGCTTCCGCACGGCGTTGCCATGGCAATTAATTACGTTCATCCCTTCCAAAGCACAGATACGCCTATAACGGGTGCGCTGATCACACCCGAAAAGTGTTCGCGAGGCTACCTGTGTGTATGTACGTGCGTGAACGTTGAATTTGATCGTTGGTAGTGACATAAAAGATTCTACAGCTTCTTTTTTACACATCGAATACTTTTAAAAAATGTTTAATTTATTAATTTAGACCTCGTAGGTTTCCTCGTTGAATTACGATCACAGTCGGTTGATTCGAAGTACGGTAGATTATTTATTAACCTCGATACGATCGTACTTTAATAGAATCTAGGGAAATTACAATGGTACCCCCTTACGAGATGGTAGTCATTGTGGATAATAGTCTAACCGATGGTACAGACTAACTACAGCTATCCCTTTCTAATTCCGTATCCCTCTTACCACGTTCCTTCGTATCCCTTCACCTCGGCTAATTTTCGGTTTCCCAGCGCTATCATCATCCAACGAAGGAGCACTTCCTACCACCGGTGTTTCGGATTTCTCGATTAATCCCAGTCACCCTCTATTCTCCACGTTTCGTGTCTTTGAAGATCGCCGAATTGAAACTCCGGTCGCTTTTGTTCTCGTTCTTGTGCTTCTGTTCTTCTCTTTTTAGTAAAATAATTTTTTGTTGGTTTTTTTTTATATCCAGTTCATATTACGCGCGTAATCGATAGGGAATTTTCTGTCTAAGCAACCGCTGACTAATGTAAATATTAATTTCCTCCCTACTCTCCTTTCGTTAATACTTTGACTGCCATGTAACCCAAATATGGATGACGCATAAATTACTGATTGATTGATTTGATATTTTCTAACACGTCACAGTACTCTTACATAGTATTCTCATAGAAAAATTTGTTCACATTTAGGAAGAATTTAGGTACTACATCAAGACGAATTCTTAACGATCTCGTTAAACGTCCGATTACTCGTCGCAAGAATTTCTCAATCTGTTAAAACGACTCGTGAAACGATCTCTCGACGATCTCTCGACGATCTCTCAACTCGATTTCCCACGAAATCCCACTGTCAACTCTCTTGCACACGATGACACGTCAAGACGTTTTAATCACAATGCACGCTCGTCACCGATGCAAATAATTATATTCGCGTTTTCTTGATAACCGCGAGCCTGTTATACGGAGGTGCTATGTTACACTACCACGACGCGTTTGGTCGTTCGCGTCGTTAGGAAGAAGCGTAAAATCGTAATCCAATTTGTTCGAGGAGGCCGCAATGGATGCGGGTTGGCCAATGAAGTCGTCGCACCTCGCCTGTGGTTCGAACGTTTAATCATCATAAATTTCGTAAGAAACCACAAGGCGGCTTTCCCTCTTCGGCTGCGTTATTACGCTCTGTTTGGTGGCCGGCTGTGTATGCGAGTGTAGTCGCGACATGCCGACGAGCTTTCGAGCGATCGTTGTATAAGAATGAAGCCGAGCTTTTCGATTTTCGCGATATCGATGATGTACTTGTTAATTAAACGCAATTAACACGTGCGATGCCGGACCGTTTTTTGGTTACGTTCCGTTCAGGCCACGTGAGGCTTACACGTTTTGCGTTATTACGTTTAAGTTTTGTTTCTGACGTATGCCTTATATAACTTTGATCTCGATAGGGCAAAAAGTGTAACAGACGATTATCTTTGAAACTATTCGAGATATCCGGAAACCCTTTTGGATCTTTACGTTTCATAGCAAGATCTAATTATAATAGTACCAAAACCGTAATTAAGAAAAGGGTGTAGAGTTTAAGACTGGGGAAAAATGCAACAAATTTAATTTTTAAGTTATTATTTTAACAAACGCATAGCTGAACGTTTGTTCCACCAGAATTCTAAATGGTTTGAACGAAAAGTTCACCGTGAGGCGTATGCGCTCCACGAGACACCGAACGTGTTAATATAGACGTTTTACGTTCATACTTCTCACTTTATGATTAAACCTGTATTTATTATAATTAAATTTTTTTAATAGTGATTTTGTTGTCCATCATAGGACGTGGTATTTTTTATCCTGCATTCTTGGGATACTAACGAGCTCGCGAGTAAGTCACCACGCTATAAATAACGCGGTAGATTTGAAATCTCAAAGACTTCTCGAAATTCAGTCGCTTCGTCGTAAGTGATGCCGATGATTTGTTCGAGTCGAAGGTCGAAGGTGATCGAGCACGCGAGAGAGCGAGCGAGAGAGAAAGTATACGGCGAAGAATAAAGAGGAACGTGCTCGCGCGCGCGTGCTTTCGTATCAATCTAAATTACAAATTCCATCGAACAATGGGTCGAGAGAAGAAGAGGAAGACCACGCATCTTTCGAGTAGAGACGTTAATGCTTTGGGTGAGAGAGAGAGAGAGAGAGAGAGAGAGAAAGAAACAAAGAAAGAAAGAAAAAGATAAAGAGGAGAAGGGTGGGGGAAGATTGTACACTCGTCGAGTGTGGAACGTATTAACTTAATTTATTTGTCTTTTATTTGGCTGTCAGCCGCGCCGCCAGACATCGGCCAGTGGCGTCGTCGTCCTTCCCTTTCGCCGGACCGATCTCCTTATGAAGCTAATTTTTCTTCCCGAGGAAAAAACCGGAGAAGGTGAAGTAGCTTTGTCGTCGCCGAAAAAATTATTAAAAAACAGTTGACTTTAAAGACGAATAATTATCTATTATTCAGAACGATTAACAGAGACGATACTTACGCCGGAAGAAAGAGAATCAGGAGCAAAAGCGTAGAATCGTTTGGCTGACCCAATTTTTCGCTTTTACGATTTCTGATTGGCCGTAGGAACGATATAGAGGAATGAATAAGCGAATAATATCCCCGACAATTCGGCCACCATAAAAGTCAAGTTTATTTCGGGGCGATAATGCTTGTAATCCAAATATAATTCTTGTCCGAGGGGTGAGTCGAGTTTAGCTCTCTTTCGTCGAGGGGTTGGAAAGAGAAGCGAGCACCCCACGAAGTACCCGGACGTATCCGTGGGCAACGTTCCCAACGACTTCGTCCTCTTCGGTGTTGCTCGCGCGTCCCAAAATCACAGAAACATCCCCCATCTCCCTTTGCTTACGACCGCAAGCGCGTTTACATCCCCCGAAAACTTAATACGAAGTCGAACCTCTCGTTTCTGCTCGTAGAGGGGTGATACCGGGTATATCGAGTTACCGCTACACCCCAACCCCCAATCGTATTATTTTCTCTCTTTCGAGGGATTTATTGACACCCTGAAAGAATTTTCTTTGCTGACTCGCTTGCTGATATAACTTCGGAGTTCTTTAATTAATTGAAGAAGGAGGGTAAGAGAGAAGAAGACAAATTCGATGACGATCGACGTGGGTAGAGAACGTATGGAGGTACGCCTGGTGAATTGCTTGTGAAAGAAAATTTAGGGACTCTTGCGTTTCTTCTTCGTCTGTGGTGTGAAGAGATAAAAAGAGTGTGGGTGAATGTGAGAGAGAGGGAGAGAGAGAGAGAGAGAGACGCTAAAGTCAGCAGGTTACCATCGGTGGGTGGACGTTGAAGAATTATGTAATCTACCCTTTGGCGAGTTACTCCAAACCAGTGCTACGAAGTTTCGCTTTTTCCTCGAATCCCATTCAATCACGATGATCGATCGCGAGTGTTACCAAACGTCCTTATCGTTCGAGAGCAAAAATACGTGAGCCCGTACAATTTCTCCGTAAGTCTGGCAGTCTGTAAAAATTTGATTGTTAGTATTTGAAAAAAAATTAAATAATAAAATTCGCACGGAATCACTTTACCTTAAATATCGACATAAATGGTCGATAATCGAATCTAAGACTCGGCACGTTTCGACGTACCTTTTATCGACTCTCATGGCCGTCTATGCTCGTCGATCAACGTGACTTGTCGCAATATTTGTGGAAGCCTGCTACTATCCTCCTTCCCCTTCACGCCAAAAGTCCTTCCTCGAAAGCCGCACGTGACTTCGTCAACGTTTTGACAGCGTTCAGAGCGGACTGAGTCCTTTCTTCGCGATTCTTCGACGGCATCGGAGGTCTTTAAAGGGATGATGGATGTTTGGCACGCGACCGACACGCCCACGATCGGTGTCGGCGAGTTCAAGATCGTCCAGGCTGAGTTGGATGTTTAGCGCGATTCACCCAAGCCCTCTCTCTCTCTCTCTCTCTCTCTCTCTTCCTCTTTTTGGCCATCACCCTCCTCTCTTTCCGATATTAACGCCGGGATCCGCCGCTTTGGTATCAAACAATTCATATATCTCCTGCCTGACGTACTGAAATAATAGGGAAATGAATTCGCGCGAAAGATGGAAATCGCCGCGGCTAATCGATGTCCGATGCTAAGCGAACGACGATTCTGATCATCAGTCATTTTGAGGGAGTGTTAAGATACCGGTTAGGAAAAGTATCAAAGGGCGGTAGGCCTTGTTACTTGGAGCAATTATTTTTCTACAATAATGGAAGGTCGGACCGATAACCGGTGTTCTTTCAATAAAAAAGCATTCCACTGATTGGTTACGAATAAAACCTTGCAACGACTCACCCGGTATATTAATTAATTGAACCTGAAGTTATTGGAAAGCAGAAACATAGAGGAATACAAATTGGATCACTAGGATTCGATCACGCTAAACGCCATAGGGACATTCTTGATGCGGAATAAACTAAAAGGGAATTTAATTCAGGTGATTCCGGGGTTTGACCGAGGGCTTCGCGAGGTGCATTCGGGATTGGGTGGTAAAAGGGGGTGGTGGGAGAGTTAGGAGAGGAGGTGGTTGGCACGGTGGCAGTGATTTAAAATGACAAGCGCTCGGGGCCAGTGCAGGGGTTATCCCAAGAGTGCAGTGCCTCACAGTTGGCTGCCTCGCTTGTTCTCTCTCTCTCTCTCTCTCTCTCTCTCTCTCTGCTTGCTCTCTGCTACGCTGGGTTTCATGCGACGCGATTAAAAAACTTCCGCCTGGAGCACTGCAGAGCCTCGCGAATTTATTAGCTTCGGGCTAGCCTCGATCTCCTCGTTTTCCCTCCGATACCTTTTTCTACCATTTTCTCGCGAACTAACGTCGCCATTGTTTTCCGGAAAACCTGGAAAACGTTCTGTGAGTACGTACGTATATAGAAAGATTATTTCATGATTTTAGTAGATTCGGAAAGTCGGACAAAGATATGTGCAACAATTTTTTGGGAAGAATAATGACTTAAGATTTCGGATACAAAAGTTACTAGGAATATCATACGAAATGTTATCAAAACATCGATAATACTGATGTCCACGATAACTTAGGTACACATTAGTAAATTCATTTCGTTTTTCTTCTTAAGCACTATCTTTTATATTTGATCAAATTTTTAGAATCATGTTACATCCGAAAGTTTAGCCGGAGTAATCGATTCTCGAGCGTAGAAACGATTCCGAGCGTGCGGAATTTAATACAATAATAAGGATAGGGTAGAGGTGCCAGGAATAAATTACCGAGGGCGGATAGGTCCCACGCGCGTTGTATTTACGTGGCACGAAAGCGCTCTCGGCCGGGAGAGGAGCACGCTAATTACGAGGATGAATGGCCCGCGAATGGATGTCGTTCATCTTACGGCGAATGCAGCTTCCGTTTCCGGCTGGCCGGACGAACGGCCGCTAGGTAGGTATATACACGCATACGAACAAGAGAGAGAGAGAGAGTGAGAGAGAGAACGACATCGCAACACCGACTTAAGCTCCAATTTGCATCTGTCGTTCTGCTACGTTTGCTTCGACCAAGGCTAGCGCTAAATCGAACCTCTACGACTATCCTGTCACGACGAACTATCTGTTCTTTCGAATCGCAAACCTCTTCACGCCACCGATCACACTATGAAGGTATATTTAAATTAGTTGGCGTGGAAAATTGTCCGGTTTGGATAATCGTCGGAAACTGATCGATATAGTAGAACTTCGATTATCGGAACATCAATTATTCGAATTCTAACTATTACAACTATTGAGACCCACAAAATTTCATAGTGTTTCATTGTTGGTATCATTTGGTCTATAATATAAAAACATTTAGTATAGGGAAAGCTGTCGTTCTATTATCTGGAAATTCTATTAACCGAACACATTTGGCTCCCTATTAGTTCCAAGAGTTGAAGTTCTACTGTATTACGATATAAATGATTCGAATAATCTCTAACATATTTTACTTGAAATAAACGAGGATATGTTTTTTTTTATTTTTAATGGGTTTTTTTGTATGTTTAAGATTTTTAACGAATTTTTCAGTTTGAATCGTTTTATGCAACAGCTTCTGAAAAAAAAACTTTGTATTCCAACGTAATATATTACATATATGTGCAATCATATTTTTATTTCGCTCTCGACGGAATATAGAGTCCATTTTCCATCTTATTGGAATCCGTAGGTAATAATGCTCTTTCCACGGTCGGTCGTTCGATCGTATTCCCAACGTTGGGTAGAAAATTGCGAAACGACGTCGCGAGATCGTAGCCTCGTAAAGAAGTGCGAAATAAGGAGGAGCATTGTTTCTCCTTTTACGACTCGATTTCGTCCGTCTGCATTTCTCATTCCTTCGCCGTTGAAAGCAAAGAGCGCTTTCTCATTTTCGATTCCACGAACAGAGTTGACGCGACGCGAACAGATTTCGCCGAGATCGAAGGATCGAAGGAAGGAAGAAATACCTTCATAAGGGAACAAAATATGGAAGGAACGTTCCCATCTTGATTAGATCGCGAAGAATTCTTGAGAAAAAAAGTTGCACGGAGATCGGTAATCGTGCAAGCCCTCGCGAGTAATACAATTGTGCAACATTGTTGCTATCCGCGGCGTAGTTACAAATTAACGCCTATTTAATTAAAGCGTGACGAGTAATTAGCAGACAACGACTCGCATGCCTGACGAACGAACACAATTTATCAGGGATTAGGATCGGTTCGTCGTATTTAAATATTCAACGCGTATCTTAACGGTCTATCTGCACGACTCTTTCTATTAAAATCCGTTCGCTCCCTCGAACGACTCTTCCTTGGCAAGAAAAGCCGAGAAGAGGGAGAGAGGGAGCGAGATAACGAATTAATGATGGAAGTTAATTTAGAAGCGGAGAAGCGAGAGGACGTTCGAGAGAGAGAGAGAGAGAGGTCTTCGTTTCCTCTCCTCGTTCGTCGGCTTCCTCGCGTAAAGTGGAATCAATATTTTAACGATAACGGAGACGCCGCGGAAGCATAACTCACGATTCCGTGGAATGAGAGCGGATAGAAACGATATCGAATTGAGAAAAAGAGAAAGAAAGGGGGAAAGCGATTTCTGCAGGAGGAATCTCTCATCTAGGAAGAAGAACTTTTCAACCTTTCACGGACGTTTGGACTATCTGCCGCCAATTAACGGACTCGTTGCTCGCGAGCGTTCATTATCATCGAGCGTAATTAATATTCTATACGGAGCATAACGAAAGGGGGTGGACGAGATAGATACTAACTTATATGTATGTCGAGAAAGAGGAAGATGGATAGACAAAGGCAGGAGAAGGAGAGAAACGAGGAAGAAGATGAAGAAAAAGGTAGCGCAACGACAACGCAGCTGGCTGCTGAGCTTGTCGCAGACTTTAAGACGCCGCTATCAAAGGAAGTGAGGTCGACCTCAGTGATCCTTAATGTTAGTCTGAGCGTGGGACAAGCTTTTCACGATCGACGATGAAGCAAAAGATCGTGAACTGAATCCAAAGGAAAAGAAAGAGAGAAAGAGAGGGGCAGAGGGGAGTGAGAGAGAGAGAGAGAGAGAGAGAGAGATAGTGTCATTCGGTAGTCATATCGATTGCAGCAGCATCTTTCGAAACACCCTCGACAAATGGCTTCCCTGGTCGGCTTCTCAGATTAGTGACCGATTTTCTTGTGAGCTTATCTCGCCCGCTAAACACTTTATCGAGGAAAGAAAGCGTCAGTCTTACTCGTGGTACACGATGTCCGATATTTTCTGTCGAGCTCCATTCATTGTTCGAATCTTTTCCTCGAATTCTGCTCTCATTGACGAGCGTTGAGATATCTACTAGGGATGTTACGAATATGCGCATTTGTATCCGTACTCGTCTAATTAGATACGATTATTCGAGTACTATACGAATAATAAAAGTAATACGGAATTATTCATATAAAGTTAAAAAATACAAGAAAAACGTTTACAAATATTAACAAAACTGATTTATTACAAATATCGATTTTTTTATTGATGTTATGACAAATAGAACTATAATACTTATAGATTTATACAATTAGGTTTCATCGATCAACGTGTGAAATTATTTAATGTGCTAGTGAAAAATAATTTGTAGAAATAATTATCCATATATCAGCTTCTAATCCCTGATTCATAGATACAATTGGTATTCGTATTCATAATTGCGAATACTATGGTAGATTTTTTAGTATTCGGAACGTCCCTAATATCCTACTAAAAATGACATACAGTGAAACAACGACGGTCGAAACTGCTTTACACGAATTTCGTACTACAGATACATAAAGCAAGCAAACCCATCTAAATTTCTTTCCCGTCGATCGTGCGAGACTAATCGGGTACGATCTTAATTACGTAATTATGCGATCTTGAGGTCGATTTCGGGTGGACTTCTCTCCTCTCCTATAGTTACGGAAGCGTATGCGAAAATCGCACGGGGGTTGAGTGCGCGCGCGCGAGCGCGCGTACCTAGGCAGATGCGTAGCGCGAAGCGTGTCGAATTCCCCCATGGGCCAACGCGTGGGGTGGGGTGGGGTTTGGGTGAGACTTTGCATTCCCATATTAACATAGAGATACGGTCTACTCGGTGGTGTATTCGGGGCTTTGCACGCCTTCTCTTTCGAGCCTGACTGTGTATATTTTACGTTCTAGGTATAGGCACTAATGGAGGGCCTCGCACGTGGCGCCACGTGGCGTCGGGTTAAGCAAACTATCGATTATGGGATTTCACGCTAAGCACCTATAGGATTACACCGGCGATGCCCGATAAAGCCACTGGATTTGTTGCTCTTTTCGAGAGAGAGCTCCTGCTACAACCGTACGCCACTCTATCTGATCTGTCTCTCCTATCCTCTCTCTCTCTCTCTCCCTCTCTCTTTTTCTCTTTCCTATCGTTCGTCTTCCTAGCAGTGAATCTAACGCGTGTGAAAATTCCCATTTTTCCACGTTCTATCGCAAGCTAAAACCATAAAAGACACGAGTATATTTCCTTCGAGACAGAATCCAAACAAGTTCCGATATCTTAATCCTATTTAGCCCGATAACAAAAAAGGAGCACCGCGTCGCTGGCGAGCAGAAGCCAGTCGACTAATTATCCGTGTCCAATCCGTCGGACCGGTATGGAAACAATTTTCACGGCGATTAGAATTAGAGCGCAGTGGAGGTGCCGGTGCGGGTTGTTCCCATGACGCGGAAACGAGCCGTACTTAATCGCTCGCCCGCCACGATTCGATTCGACGTGCTCGCCGAAATGTGATTTGGGAATCGCGGGAAAGAGGTACGGACTGTCTGTTTTCTCATGTGATTTCTTGATTTCATTTCCGAAGCTGTTGTAAACAATACGGCGTTTAAAATAGACTCTATTTCTGCTTTCGAAACATTTCCCTCTTTCCCCCTTCTCTCTCTCTCTCTCTTTTACTCTCTGCGACGATGAATCGCACGACGGTCGTCGGTGCAATCGATAGCCGCGAGGTTATTGGCTCCTTATGAAGCCGCTGACGTCGCGTAATGACCGATGAGGAACAAAGCTCGTAAAAACACGGTGAACGCAGAAATAGAAACGATCGAAGCAGGAAGTAGTCGAGTGTGGTTAAAAGGGGGACGAGAGAGAGAGAGAGAGAGAGAGAGAGATGTATTACATATACCATGATTTGCTTTTCCAGTCGTTCACGAGTGGCGGATATATCGACCGTATCGTTGATATTGCGTCTGGCCACAAGAAGAAGAAGAAGAAGAAGAAGACGTCAGAGGAGGGAAAGAGTAAGAGGAAGGGACAGGCAAGGAGATAACGCCTTTGAATATAGCCGCAAGGTCAGTCTGGAATTGACCCCAGCATCCTGCCCGACTGAATTCGAGTTTAATGAATAACTATTGAATCCCGCCTCTATCGCTGCCAATAAGAGCAACAGGACCGGTCACTGTGGCAGCGAGTCGAACGAGGCCTGGGTTTGCCCGATGGTGAACGGAAAGGAAGAAAATCAAACGGGCCTGTGGTTCTATTTATCATTGACGAGGTTTAAACGCTCGAGCTTCGCTAAGAAATCGATTAATCTGCAAGAGCAAAGTAGAGAACTCGAAGGGGAGTAGGTAGGTATCTACTCTCTTTACTTTTACTGCCCATCTAAATTACAGTCCTTTCGAGCTTTTAATAAAAATACCTACCTACCTAAGAATAACATGGAGAACATACCAGTTCGTGTATTCCAATTTCTTTTTACAAGGAAGGGACTAGTTTAGTATGGAATAAGAAGACAATGTTGGGCCCTAAGGGCGTTATCTTTTCTAGAACTTCCTCCTCGTCGAGCAGGTGCGTCACGAAGAGCCTCCTCCCTTTGATTCTCCTTCGTTCTCTCGAATTCTTCGAGAGATTCCCCTAGATGCTAAGGAGAAATAAGAGAGAGAGAGAGAGAGAGAGAGAGAGAGAGAAGGTAAAAAGGAAAAGACTAACAAGAAGGATAGGAAATGAGAGTGATAGAGGACTGGTCGAGAGAGATATCGAGGAAAAGGCGGAAGGGCAGGGCGATGCTCAACGAGAGGGTAAAGAGAGAAAGAGGAGAAAAATGAGGAGGAGGAAGAGGCGGAGGAGAGGAAAAAGGGAGAAAGATAGAGAATAATCTCTGGACGGTGCCGAGCTGCATCGGTGCCATCGGTGTACGGAGCGAGGAGGCTAAGTATACATTTTATCCGTAACGTGTTCGCCATTACCCTACGACGCCGAGGCCACGGGCTAAGTAACGGCTCGCGAGGGTCGAGAACGGCCTCGTAATGCGATGTGTGTGCAGCATAAGTGGCCATCAGCCAACATAAACAATCGCCATGGTAAGTATATGGTGCGATGATCCTTTGCTCTCTCTCTCTCTCTCTCTCTCTCTTTTCCTACTCCATCCACTCGCATCGATCTTTCCTTCTCTCTTCTTCTTCTTCTTCTTCTTCTTCCCTCTCGACTCCTCTTTCTTTCTGCCACCACCGGTTTTCTCCGACGAGAGCCGAGTCGATGGAATCCTGCGGGGTCCTTACGGGACGCACGCTACACACGTACACAGGCTGCGAGGGGGCTCCTCCATCGGAGGAGATGGTGCGCCGTAATGGAGCCATTATCGCTGGATAACTTCATCATCGGCCATTGGCGTAGGCCGTGCGCGACGTTGCCCTTCCGTTGAACTCCTTTGAGGAGTCTTGAGAAAGAGAGAGAGAGAGAGAGAGAGAGAGAGAGAGAGAGAGAGAAGAAGAAGTGGGTGGACTATTCGATGAGAATCGAGGGACCATTTTTACCCCTCCTTCCGTTTCTCTTCTCTCCATTCTTCCTTCCTTTTTTTTTATCATCCTCGCCATCTCGACGCAACAACGGCCGGTCCCTCGCATATTATGGAACATATTGAAAATTCTACGTAATTTAATGTATCCTCGTACTTACGGTACCGCAAAAATGCGCCAGTTTCCTGGAAGAACGTCGTTTCTCGCAAAGATGCTCTCTCTCTCTCTC
>JAIFRP010000022.1:888692-903222 GCA_032403825.1 Odynerus spinipes | reverse complement strand
CACATGCATACATATATTGGTGCGGGTAGGAGAGATCGCCGATTTAACGTAGGAAGAAACGATCCCGGGAACTTCGCAGATCCCCGAGGAAGATATCGGACCTCCCTGATGCCGGAGCGTTCTCGTAAAATCACTGAAATTCCATGTTTATTCAATATGTCGAGATTTCAGCTTCGTATTTCGCTTTATCTGCACGAAAAGAAGAAGGAAGGAGGGAGGGTGGGTAGACGGGGTATGATGGCCACTCTATGCTCGCCAACTATTTTCTTCTTGCAAAGATAAGCCTCGATTCGAAGCTTCTTCCACGTTTGTGGAATGGCGGACGTATGTACGTGGTACGAGATCACGGACATGCGACTCACGAAACCGTTTTTCCTGGCTGGAACCTTTTCGTATACGGGAAAGTACAACTCCTCCCTTTCTCCACTTCTCCTGGAAAGGGTCACCGCTCTAGTATAATTTCTTCTAGGATAAAAATTGATTCGACTACACTTTCTTTTTTTATCTCTATTAGCCTGTCAGCGGTAGTACAGACGTAATTCGTGCACGAATGTTGTTGTTGCTAAGAACCACGTCAGTAGCGTTAAAAACATGTTGAGTTTGATAATTATACGTCCTGTTCCAATATGGAATATGTAGGTGTACTTTTGTGTGTGTGTGTGTGTGTGCGCGCGCGCGCGTGTGTGTACACATATTAGGTTGTAACATAAATGAGTTCAGTTGTAAAAATAAAGATATTTTAGTTCTAAAAATTCTATTCGGATCGTATTAACCAACTGTCTTTCACACTGAGCGCTAATGATTCTAAGAAAGGCCAAAAGTGAACAGATTTTTTAATATAATTTTTAATAACTTTGTTTTATTATTTTTGTCACGTTATCGAATGGCTGCGTATATTTAAATATGAAAAGAATGCTGTAGCCTTAAAAAAATAATAATAAATTGAATAGGCAACTTATAGATCACCCATATCTGGGTGACATACCGCTTAGCGTTAAGACGAGAAACTGTCACGAATAATAATGGAATTTAAATAATTGATCGAGCGTAATTCTTTAATTTGTTAACAAAAATCCAAATGATTGATTATAACCGAACTTATTTCTATTACGATCCAATATCATACACATACATTATATATCAAGCACGAAGAACAGATGGCGTTTAAAGAGACGTCGGCATCGTATCAGCCGATTTAACGATGCCTTTAAATCCTAACGAGGACAAGCATCTCTTCTTTTTCCATTTCTCTCTCCCTAATACCCATAATTTTGTCCAACTTGTAAACGCGAGGAGTTCAATTTCCGATCGATCCTCGTGATCTACCTAGAAGGATCAGAACGTTAAGTTCGGTTGTTCGATCGGCCAATTTTCGTTCGCGAGAACGACTTATGTGCATACGTGTATGTAACACATATACAAAGGGACACGAGCGTAACATGCTCCTCTTTCTTGTTTCAGGTTGCGACGGAGAGTCCGACGAAGGTGGTAGCAAGAGACGAAGGAGCAGGACGAACTTTAATAGCTGGCAACTGGAGGAATTGGAACGAGCCTTCCTCTCGAGTCATTATCCCGATGTATTTATGCGGGAGGCCCTGGCAGTCAGACTCGAGCTGAAAGAGAGCCGCGTCGCCGTGAGTACCTTCTTTTCCACCTTTTCTCTTTCTTTCTTTCTTCTTTCTCTCGTTTTTTTTTAATACCACTGGGAGATTATTAACCCGATCAGAATATCAACGGCGACTTTTTTCCCGAAAGGGATGATCCTCTTACACACTGGTAGCATCTATGAACGATGAAATACATTCTTGCGCAGGTGTCGAGCTCGAATACTAAGTCTTTAAGCTCGTATCAACGTGAAAGCTTGAAATATTGTTTGTAAAGTAGCCCCTATAGCAGGTATATATCTAAAACAGTGTATGTCACATACAAGTCGAGCTATTTTACGGATAGTTTTAGAAATATAAATAACAGCAGAGTGTAGAAATGTTTTAAGGATTCTATAATATGGAGACGAGGACGAGTTTTTCGAACTATAATATAAAATAACATTAGTGCAACTCGAGGAAATATTATTTTAGAAAAATGTCATTACAGTGAAATGTACACATAGTTAAAAAAATATAAAGTCGACGATATGTCCTGAAAGAAATTTACGGTGTACCGAAAACGTAACTTTATTCGGCCATTTTCATAATACAGTGGGATACAGTGAAAGAGAGAGGGGGGGTGGAGAGGAATTCGACGACGCTTTACGTTCGCGTATTTTTCGTTTATAGACACTACACTTCGAGATCGGTCCACGCGATACGCTCAAATTTAAAGTCACTTCGGAATCGTGTTTCGAGGGTTGATGCTCGACAGACGTCGGGGGTGGCTCCGCGTTAGCAACCTTTGCCCCTTGGCCTGACTCTCTCTCTCTCTCTTTCTCTTTCCTTCTATCTCCTTCTCTTTCTCTCTTTCTCTCCTGGGGGTAGTTAGTCCATCTGCTCTATTCCGAGTGCGGTTACCTCCGAAGAAAAGCAGGCGAATCCCGGTCAAATATGTTCGAGGGTGCTAAACCGAAAGAGATCTATCTCGTGTAACGCACCCTCATCCCTCTTCAAATCGATCGTCTCTATTTAAATAATGACCGGGGTCCCGGGATGTTTAAGGTATCGACGAAAGGGAGCTCGTGACTTTGAATTCTTCAACGTCGTTTTTGTCTTCGTGTCATAAAGTTTCTCCCCTTTTTATTACTGCGATATTCTTCCAACAATATCAGCAATAATAAATTAAAGAATGTTAGATTATATCTTTGTGAAATTTTACCCTAATTAAAATATTTGTACGATCTTCGTATCGTTATAAAAATCGTCTTAAAAAAGGGCAAAGGGTACCACGCATTCCATCCTGCCGATCGAAAACAAAAAAGACGTATCGATCTCTCCATCGAAGAAAAGAATCAACGTAGGGTGGACCCTTAATTTCACGGCTGATCTACCGAAGGGCTACCCTCGAACCGCCAGGGCCCCTTCTTCAACGACGATATTTAAATTTACGCGCTTAGACATGCTTCGGGCAGCTTCCGTTCTCGACTTCTGTCGAAAATATTTCCCCGTTCAATGGAAATATGTTTCTATTTTTGTGACCGGAAATCTATTAACAATTTTATCGCGAGGATCAGATAGAGAATGTAAATATTTGTACGATTAGATTGCCTATAAAACATTGGTCATTGTTTAAATGGAATCGTTAGCAAATTAGCGGGCGTTTAATTAGAAAAAAATTGTTGGCAGCAAACAATTAGAATTGTACATATACCTTGTAACTACCGAATACAAATCTCGGATATAAAACGTAATTATTTATATCGAATCATTAAAAAATTAACGATGATCAGATTAGAAAGAATTTGTACGGTTGCGAGCAACTAGAATATATTTCCCCTAACTATCAAATATAAATCAAAGGCCGTGAGAGAAGAGACAAGAGAAGAAGAAGGGGAATGAGATCGTGGATGATAACCCAAACTGGTGACACGATGTCACACAGCCGGTACGTCTCTCCTCGAGAAAGGGACATCACTGCGCGATGGGGAAGGGGGTTCTCTCTCTAGATTAGATAGACTCGATCCCCGCGATAGATAACCTCCCGAAAGTACGGGTGCTTTTGGACGAGCGTTTAAAAAATATTGTCACGTAGAGATAAGCGGATGACATCGTCGGATCGACCGGGAAGACCAGAAGGAGATTCGTTTACGGTACAACGCTTTTTACTCTTCCCTTTTCTTTTTCCTGTTTTTTTTTGCTTGCAAAATTCAACATATTTCAAAGTGTATTTCTATTTATTCGTAAAAGGTAGTGCAGAATATACATATATAGGTAATCGCGTTTGCGTGCGACGAAGCACTTCCATGTGTGTTTTATTTTTAAAACGACGAGTCTCGTTTTTTCAATAATCTTACGTTTAGAGTGCAGAGACATAGACAAAAAGAGAGGGTAAGAGAGAGAGAGAGGGGGAGAGAGAGAGTTATCGTGTAAAGACAAGACTAACCGTCATGTAGTAGTCGACACGAAAGAGGATGCCACTGGTATCGTGTGGTATCGTGCCGCGTGATTGGTCGTAGAACAGTTTGTTGGACGTTATCGTTATGCGATAGTTTCTGACATGTAACGGTAATAACCTTACGCTAAAGTTTCCCACGCACCGCTCTTAACAAGCCACAGCTGCACCCATGCCGATTTTCTTCTCCTAATCCTACTCCTCGTTCCATCGCGAGCGTACGGAAGTGCCGATAATCATCGGTCGCGTATATAGCATACCCACGCAAAATGTAAAATGAATTTACATAATCCGTACACTCCCGCTCGTTGGATCGCTCGTACGATCGATCGATCGATCCTTCGTATTGATTAATTGTTAATTACGTACCGATCATAAACCGTTTCCCTGTAAAATCAATTAATCTGCGATACATTAATTATGTATGAACGGTGGACAATTTTTATTGTTCCTGCAAAGAGAGGTACACCCACACACCCACACATACACACACACACACATGCACACGCACGTAGGCGCTTGAGAACATTTATTGTGACGTTTTAGTCGGTGTCTCGGAAATTTAACGTTACCAAGCAAATCGTAGGAGGAAGATGGGAAGAAGTCATAAAGCCATATGACGTGATGAAGGTGTTTCACCGACCAAAGGGGGCTATTGATCTTCGGTTGCGCGTGAGAGCAGCGCCGCGTATTGGCCAACCCTCGCAACTAATGTCTTCATCCCTCTCCTGTAACCGCCTATGCCAGCCCCGCTCGTTTCCTCTTCCTCTCGTCTCTCTCTCTCTCTCTCTCTCTCTCTCTAACTCTAACTCTCTCTCGCACGCGTTTACTCCGCACGCCATCCCTAAATCGTGCTTCACGCTACGCGAGTATTCACGCGAACACGAGTAAAGGGTTAGCGTTCTTGATGTATCAGGACACCCTCGGGGGTCGTTGGTCCTTCGTCCAAGACCGAGAGACAGGCTGCCTCTTCTTCTCCTGTAATTTCGTGAGTCTCGCAGACTCGTTCACGTTTTCTTAGAAGATGTCGAACGGAAAATCGCTTTCGGGGTTACTCGGAGTCCAGCTTGTGCTTTAAAACAAATTACTCCAGAGGATTAGCGTAATAATAGTTTTCGTGTAACAACGTAGACTGCAACCATGGACTTGTCCTTTGTTTCAGGTGTGGTTTCAGAATCGAAGAGCAAAGTGGAGGAAAAAGGAGCACACGAAGAAAGGACCAGGTAGGCCGGCGCACAATGCACATCCTCAGAGTTGCAGCGGGGAGCCGATTCCACCTGAAGAATTGAGAAGGAAAGAACGCGAGAGGCGGCAAAAGAAATTGCTGAAGGCTCTCGAACGACAACAACGAAAACTTGCTGCCAAGGTGAGCCTCTCTCGATTTCTAGAGGAAAAGCATCGAATGCTTGCGAGAAGAAGTCTCCTACGATTCATTTCCACCGACTCTTTATACCTGTGTCCAACGATTTAACAAGAGAATATCAATTTCGACTGTTTCAGGGAATAACCGTGGACCTGTCGACCTTGCGAGCCGAGTGGGAGTCTCGAACGGCCGCGGCATCGGGCAGCAATTCCCTCAGCGGCCATCTTGGAAATTCCTTCGGGCATCTAGGTAGCAACAACGAGAGTAGCAGCGTCTCCGGCTCGGGTAACGACGCTAACGAGGAGATCGATGTTGTCGGGGGTTTGGATTCCTGTAGCGAGAGCGGAAGCGAGCGGGTCGATTCCGCGGCCGACGGTTCGGTCGATGGCGAGTCTTATCCGAGATTAACCAATGGCAGCAGCGATCAGACGGATCAGCTGAAGGGTTCCAATCACGCGACCACCAATTCACAGAATCCCAACTCGAGTTTGAGTTTCGATCACTTGAACCATCAACAGGGGATTCATCATTGGGGTTTGAGTCTCCTGGAGAGAAGACGGGAGCTGGTGAACATCTCTGCTGTTCGACAGGCCGCGAACAATAGTAACAACAACAACAACAACAACAACAATAACAACAACAACGCTGTCGTCCGATCGATCAGGCAGCAGAGTAGCGAGGATGACGTTCAGAGTAGCAGCATAGACCTGTCGGTGAAGGGTCGCGAGGAGAGAAAAAGGCTGAATCCATTTTCTATCGAGAGTCTGCTCGGTAATAACAGGACGAGCACACCGGTTATCAACCAGAACGACCATCGAGCTTCCACGCCAACGTTATCCAACGGAAGGGAGTCCAGTACACCAACGTCACCTATTTCGGTACCAACTTCGCCGTCCACGACGTAGTAACGTTGCGTCGATCGTTTCGTCCGATCTTCTGCGAGTTCCTTTTCCATCGAATAGAAAGAAGGTGGAACGTTTCGGGGGGCTTTTTCGATTTACATATTTCCAGCGCGAATATCGTGATCGAGTAACGGCACACGGAGTGATCGGACTTCGATACGTAGCTTTTTCCAAGTAATTTCGATGACTTCTTTCATGGACGAATTAAATCTTCGAAACTTCCAAAGACTGGGGTTATCTATAACGAAGAAGAAGAAGAAGAAGAAGAAGAAGAAGAAGAAGAAGAAGAAGTCGTTCCGAAGAAGTTGCGAGTCGTGTTTTCGAGATATCGTCTGCTACTTTGATCTACTTTGACAAAGCGAGCAAGAGACGACGACTATATCAGTTTCGACATATCTACACAGTGGGTAGAACCAACCGATGAGAGAAGTCTGTCTTTCGGTAGAATGAACGAACGAACGCGAGCTGAAAGATAAATAAATAAAAAATGGATAATGTGCAATAAAATAGACGAACGGGTTATTCTATCCGGTCGATGATTGGAACGATGTCAAGATCGATAGAATCGAAGGTAAGAGTACGAACCGTGCGTATTGCGTGGATGTTAGAAAAAGTGAGAGAAAAAGCGAAAGAAAGAGAGAGAAGAAAATAACGAAGCGGCGAAGAAAGAGAGAGAGAGAGAGAGAGAGAGAGAGAGAGAGAGAGAGAGAGATGGTACGAATGAGATATATGTTTGCATGAGAGTGACGAGAGGCAGGCGGTGTGTATTTAATGTAAATAGTTAGACATCCGTAATGAACGGAAGATTCTCGTTTTATTTAATTCACGTAGCCGATTGAAGAAAAACAAAAAAACAGCAGTGTTTCGTCGAACCGCGGATATTATTTAAATTTTAAAGCAATAGAGATTTCGCCTGGTGCATGTATATATATAGAGAGAGAGACAAGACGTTGTAAAAGATCTAGGCAAGCGCGATAAGCCGAAAGATAACGGAAGCGGTACAAAAAGGGGGATGATTTTCCTTTCGATCCCTCCTCCACCCCCTTCCTCGATTCGCATCGAACGTAAACGCGAACGGTGGTGGGGATACACGAGGAAAAGAAAGGAAAAAATAGACGGGGAAAGGGAAAGGGAAAGGGAAAGGGAAAGAGAGAATGAGTGAGAAGAGTATAAAAGCGATGCCATAAAATCCAGGATGCGAGATAGTACCTACGTACCATATATCCATTAAAAATATATTAATTTATTCTCAAGACTATACGGCTCGTTCTATCGTAATGACCCTCAATTTCTTCATACACACATCCAGCTTCCATATCCGGATCCAATTTGCGCGAGAGCTCCTTTTACGCAATTACTTTAATGAAGGGAGGAGTATCGTCGAGTCGCCAAATGATTCTGAGAAAAAAACGTTCGCGCGCGAGCGTACAAAATTGGGTAACGATCTCTCCTTTAATCGTTCCACGTTAAAAGCGTCGGTTTTACGATCTCACTGACAATGAGACCCGAGCGACGTAAATTGTTTGTAAAAGATTTCTTAAATGAGAGTTTCGATTAAAATCGTTTTAACTTCGTAAGACGATTCGTACAATTGTAGCGATAAGTATCTAATACTCCCTTCGTTTCAAATTAATTGTCTCATTTGTATACTTGTTTACGTATCATACGTGATAATTATTTTTGAGTGTAAGAAAGCAACTAATTCGTAAGTTATCAAATTTGGCATGTAAATGAATATATTAGGTTGTAACGTGAATAAGTTCGGTTGTGAAAATGAACATGTTGTAATTGTAAAAATTCTATTCGGATGGTGATAAACAATTCTATTTAAAACGGGAAACTGCCATAAACAATAATAGAGATTACATAACTGTTTGAATGTAATTCCTTAATTTGTTAATAAATAACAAACTTATTGAATATAACCGAACTCGTTTATGTTACGACCCAATACAAATGTGACAACTAATTGAGTACGGAGGGAGTAATAATTATAATAATCATTTTTTTCGAATATTGCAAACGGATGTAGTCGACGACCTCTCAGTTTCTTTCGTCGATTTTCGTCAGTCCTGCCCGGTTATCGTATCAACGTGACATTGCGACGAAACGAAATCGTAAATACGTCGCGTTTGCAAGTTTTGCACGCGGCGCACACGCTCGCCCGTACGTCAGTGTGTCCCGCGTGTAATAATTAAAGCGCGCGTGCGCGCCTAGTTAATTACGCGTTTATCGCGTAGCTCCAGCGAGTCCACCGTGATTTACGACGAGGCGATTGCACTCGCGCTCTCGCTCGTGTCTCCGAGAGCTTTCCACGACCGCGGACTTTAAACGAGACCGAATATTTTTTTTTGTCCGTACATTTTGTGACGATGCTCGTTCTTAATCTTTCGATATCCGCGAAAAAATACGGCGATCTATTCGAGCTGCAACGCTTTTCGACCGATTTATCTCGAGTGGCGTGGATTTTGTTTCTAATCTAAAGCTACATAAAACTGAATAATATTTTTAAAGATTTATTTTACACAACAATTTTGCGTAGTATTATATTTAATAGTAAGTAGAAACAAAATTATTTATTTATTTTATTTACGACGGAACATTTTTATCAATTGTTCTTGTTAAACATGTTCAATTGTGTTATTATTTTTTAATTTACTAATACTTTCTTTAGTGTGGTATTTGATAAAATAATTGTTCTTACACAACGGTACCTGAGAAAATCTGTAGTAGCATAATCTTGTGGCTACCAGTAGAGTCAGTTTTTAAATGACGTAGGATTACGTTCTCGGTATTCAGTTAAATAATTTGAAATGACATAAGACTACGTTATCGGTCGGGAATGTGTTAAAAGTGATCGTTAAGACTTAAGTGATAACGGGAAATGTTGTAGCACAAATGAAAAGTTGAAACAAACAACCGGCTAAGTGCCGAAGAAATTATATAAAGATATTTAAAAAAAGTGTACAGCAAGTAAAATGTTTTATACAGAAATTTCCCTTATTTTTGGTATATATTTTAGAAAACATTAGATAACATTGTGGGTTTACTTTTTATCTAGACCATCTCGTGTTACAAAACAAAAATAATAAATTCCAAATTTCGTAGAAGGTTCTAAATGCAAGCGGTGAATTTTTAAGGCACTTACAACTTACCAAGCGTATTTTCGCTTAGCTCGTTATTTACTTCAACTCTTCAATTAGTATTGTGCCACCTGTGAGACTGGCATTTTTAAATAAGCAAAAAAGAAATAAAATTTTCTTTTTTAGTTTAACATTTATATAAAAGGCAATTCAGTTCTTATAGTTTTTAAATACTCGTCTATGGAATAAACGAAAAATTTAAAAGAAACGTTTTGGAACATATTAATTAGCAACCTAAACAAAAATTGGCAGTGAGGTTGCCTTAGAAGATAAAAATGGAAGCAGTCTCACATACGGTACGTTACCATTTAACGGTTCACGAAGTTCTTTTTTGTCTCCCTCGACTTTAAAGTTATTCGCGATTATACGACACCAGCGTGGAGCTCGTGGAACGTTGTTACGTTACGTCGCGATAAACCGCGAATCGAAGTAATAATTAATAAATCACGCGGTGTATTATTTCCGTAGAGAAACAAACTAGCAGAAGTTGACTTTATCGTGTATCGCCCGGGATATTATTGACATGGAACGCGCTCCATGCTCGCGGTAACATTTACAACTTTATTGAGGCACGATCCCTCGTGGATTGATTCATTCCATCCGCGAGAGATAACGCGAACGCGAGAAGGGAGAAAGCGAAGGCTCGAAAAGATATTCCGTTGGTTGGTCGCTCGCAATCGAGTACAATGAGATACACGTAATTTATATTCCATCGCGCGCTGAACAATGACGTATTACAATCAGTAATGATATTTCATTCTGGAGTAACATGGAAAAAGAGATGAAAGGGAGCCGGGCCGAGATTGTCGCAAACTCGATGGAAAATACACGCTCGCTTTAATCGTGGACTGAAATACGTATCTATGAGTGTTATTAATTAAATTAAACAAATTTAAATTTTTAAGAATTGTTATAAATATGCAGAAGTCACACGTTGATTGTATTTTGGAGTAAATTCATGACGCGGCTTAACAATTTTATTGTGTCTCATATGATTCTTTTGTTTTATATAAAACATTGTTCGTTAACGCTATTTCATATTTTCTTCGAAATTCTAAAAATCCTGAGTTTTAAATGGAAGACAAAGAGGTGGAGCGAAAGAGAAGTAAGAAGAAAAGATGGCGGAAGACGAGAGGTCGTCGTCGTCGTCATCGCTACGCGATTTATGTTCTTCGCGCGTGCGTGTGTTGGTACGTGCGTGCGCGACGTTTACGCGCGCGACTGGACGCCTCCTCGACAAAAGGCCCATTGTGCGCATCGTCGGGCCCTCGGTAATGTTATTATTCACGTAGGAAGGAGCGCCGCTGTTCGATGGACCGATTCGTCTTCCGTCGCCCAACATCACCTTCGCGAATGATCGTCGAAAGATTTTTTTCACGATTCTTCCGGTATCGCATAATTTTCAGGTAAGTATAGTAAGTATGGTTACCTGTCGATTTACTTCTTCCTACATAGACAAAATCATTATTTGTTTAGGCATCGAGAAACGACGGTCTACCAAAATTTATATCAATGTAATACGAAATGGACCGTGATAATAGAAAAGAATTAAACGTGAAATTTAAAAATGACAGAAAATCGTTTTAAAATTGCTTTAACCTGTTAACTACGGAATTTAATTTTTAAAATCCCTCGTGGGGTGTGTAATTAAAATTAGGCTATAAGATAATGCTTTTGCTTGATAACACTTAAAAATGTTTAAATAAAAGCGATAAAAAATTCCTGAATAATATTAAGTTAATTTTATTATGGCACTTGGTGTCTAGACAGTATTTCAACAAATGTTGCTCGCTCCCTTTTCGACAAATATGGTCCAAACGATAAATTTGGAACGATCTATATTTTAATTATTTTCTAAAAATTGCTATCTACAACAACGAACTTATAATTTGTATATAAATCACCGTAGCCATCGTACACGAAGTGTGATCGATCATCGTGCAGTCTCGAGTAAAAGCTCGATCGTCGAGGCAAGCGAGTACTCGCAAATATGGCCGCTCCGAAGGTCCTCGATACATGGAGGATGATCGTGGCGAGTAATCGGGGAACAGGGGAAGATGATGGAGAGGGGATGAAGCTTCACGATCGACAATGAAGGCGTCTCTTTTCTTAACGAAGGAAGATCGCCGACGATCGCGGATCTCGTAAATCCTCGGATTATTAATACCTGGCAATGTTCGTGCGTGAATCCGGCAGGTGGTTGGTCGGCCATCTCTAATCGCGATCCCCGAGAATAATTTACGTTCGTATTCCTCGGGTGCCGAAGAAGGAAACGTTAACGACTATCGGGGGGCCTTTCGAGCTGATCTCTCTCTTCTCCTTCTCTTCTCCACCCCTCTCTCGCTATATCTCTGTCTCCTTCTCTGTTACTATCGCTCTTTCGCTTGATTTTTTCAACCATCTAGCCAGGTGACCAGAACTCGATCCTATCCTCCGTCACTCTTCCTTCTTCCATTTTCTATCGTTTCTTCAATCCTTTTTTCCCTTTAACTCCTTAGGTTCAGGAGACAAAAGTTCCTCGAGAAAATCAATGAATGATGGCCGATGAAAATCAATGATTAGGCCGATGGTATCTACCTTTGATTTTTGGAATAAGATAGAAGATTTTCACAAATAGTAAGTTTCGCTATTGCTCAAAGAGTAGAGGAGGTAACACGAGCAAGGTGTAAGACGATCGAGTTCGATCCAATAGATCAGGCGGCAGATTCCTTACCGGTTATTACAAGAGGTTAAAGGTCGATCGCTCGCATAAACCATTTAGGCTCGATCGACTATCGATACGGATATTTCCCAGAGGTATCGACTATCTTCTTCGTCGATCTCTCCTTCGGATAGGACCCCGTTCTTCGTACCTTTCTCTCGTTGTCTTTCTCTTTTTTAAGTTTCAGCCTCACCCACGCTGGACCAGATATCAAATATCTCTCTCTTTCTCTCTCTCTCTCTCTCTCATTCACTCACTCTTATTTTGTTTTATCCTCATGAATTTCTTTTTTTACGTACAACGAAAACAAGTTCGTGATAAGGGCACGAGGGTTCAACGAGACGCGATCGCACGTACACGCGCGTGCGTATCTCTTTCTGTTTATTAATTAATCGAGCTCGTTAATATTCCATTAGTAGCCACGCGGTTCGATAATATTCCATTAGTATACCGTCGCGGTATCGATAAAAGGCGTGATTCCGTCCGATCAAGGAGGATATTCTCATCGAGATGTGTTCGAGCGTAAAATAATTAAGAACACTTTCAGGATACTTATGACTGAAAAAAAGCATTGGGAAGGAGCCGTCGTAAAAATGCGAAGGTTACAGCAAAATTAATGATACGTTCGCGTCGCGTCGCCTACCGAATTGTTCATTCTTTTTTTGCCGTTGTTGATTTAGTAACGGCGTTCATAAATGGAATAGAATTTAGAACGGATGAAGATATGCTCAGCTATTAGCACTAACCTGCTTATTAACTTTATCAATCCATTACTAAACGTTATTCAAGCTATTTAGTATACCGTTTAGCTAACGAAGTGTTTTATCTTTTTTACGCTTGTATGGTTAAAGAGCAAGGTTGGTTAAGGTATGGTGTTTTATTAACAAAGTTCAGAATAACAACTAAAGACTTTGTGTGTGTGTATTTATATGTATAAATCATTAATAATAATAAATGTAATATTTTATTGAGAATACAAATATTTACTAGCGTTTATGATCAGCAATGAACCGAGGATCTTGTGAAGATTAGGTATATAATTATCGATATAATGTTCCGCTAATGGATCGATAATGGTAATAAGTATGTTCACGCTATTAGTGAACTGAATTACTTAAGCTTCTATTTATAAATATAGCTATCTGAAAATATTCAGAAGGAGATATTAGAAATAAACGAAATAATATCGATTCTATTAGGTACCAGCTCTTTTTTCATACCACGAATATCTATCGACTTGTTTTGATAATTTTCAAACGGAAAATTACGTATGCGAATGTAAAGCTTTAATTATGAAATTTACACGCTTCCTTTCTCCGTTTTCCAATAAATAGTAGCGTAGATGTAATTCACTTTGTAAAACACGTTTTCCTAGTTGCGGCAAATGTGTCTCACGTAAGAGCCTCCTAATTGTGGCATTACAGCGACACGCAAAGTTATCATCGTCGATTGGAACACTTCCGACCGGATAGCAAACTCGATCTGACTCGAGACGGTCAGTTGTCCATAGCTTCGGGGTAAAAGTAAAATAAAGACAGAAAAGAATAGGTAGAGCGTGTGCGTGTGAGAGTGTAACATCTTTATTTAGCCAGTGGCTATATAAAATTTACATGTTCACATAACATAAATAAAGTAGATAAAAAAATATAACAATATGGGTTTTACCATTTGTAAAAACATTGGTATAATTTAACAATCATACTATAACGTTTTATAAAACTTAAATAACTATTGTTTTGACTTCTCGTCTTACAATTTATAATTTATGGAGAGAGAGGGGACATGGAGGGGAGAAAGAGAGAGAGAGAGAGAAATTATCGGTTACTTAAGACGAATAAGTCACATTCCATGTACAACGGTCTAAATCACGCGATCGAACGTCACTAATTCACGCGCGTCCATCCAGCCACATATAATACAATACATGCACGTATACCGATGTCACAGCGAGAAAGTCGAAAACGTGGACGCAACCGCGAAGAAGAAGAAACAGGGAATAAGATTTATTACCACGATTACGAGTAAGCAAGAGGAGGGGACATCGCTTAATGCTCCTTATCGCGCTTATTAGCATCGAGCGATAAGTGAGTGACACACTGTTGCTTCCAGGAAACAGAAAGTCATCGCGAGAGAACGCAACGAGAGAAAAGGAGAGAGAGAAGCAGGTGTGTCCGGTGTGATCGGACGACGCGACGATCCAAATGATTTCGTGCGATCCAAATTTTGTATAAGCGACACTTTTAATTAAAAACCAAAAAAAGAGAGAGGGAGAGAGAGAAAGAGAGGGAAGAAACATCTGTACAAGTATGAGATAAATGAGGAAGCCGGTGTACCGAGCGTACGCATATCCGATTAATATATATATATATATATATATATA
>JAIFRP010000022.1:855758-868317 GCA_032403825.1 Odynerus spinipes | reverse complement strand
AGAAATTCTCTGAAATGAAATTATCCTGGAAAGCCAACCACGATTCTAACGCGTGCATTCAACTCGCGTCTAATCTTTCGTTACTTTCACCCCGATAAAGTGTACAATTTTTGTTCCCTCAATAAACAATTGTTCAAATTCATAAAATCGATGTTACAGCCAATAATCGGTAATAATTAATACAAGAGAAAGTTAACAACGTGTCTTGAGAGTATTTAACAGATAAAAACATAAAAATGGTAAGTTTCGTTACAAGAACGTAACGAGGGTGAACGGAGTACGGAGGTCGAGGAGTAAAAAAAAAGGGTCGGTGGTAAAGATACAGTAATCGAGCGTGCAAGAAAGAAAGAGAAGAAAAAAAGAGGTAAAAAGCGTGAGATAGAGATAGAAAAGTGGAAAACGGAGAGCCCGCAGCGGACGGGCCAGCGACGGAGCCAGGAGTCGCTGCCAAATGAAATTATCCCTCGAAAGCACCGGCAATCTCGAGGGTTAATTCCGCGCGAGAGGGGTTGCTGGTGGAAGAGGCCCGCGCGCTGTTTGTTATCCCGCAAACATCGGTATCACTGGCGAGCAGCGTTGCCTCAGGCTGACCATAATTTAATACCGGCCACTAATACGTTCCCTGCGCTGTTCTCTTGACCAGATAAGAGTACCACCCCCGTCCGTTCGTTCATTGTACCTGCCCTCTCGCACGGGGGTATGCGAGTGCATGTGCAGCAGTGACCTCGGCTAATTCGATCGGTGATCAATCGTATAGCGATTTAATGGTAATTGGTAAACGCGGTGGAATGGATCGTAAATTTTGCCCGATGTTCTTCGAGGACGTTTAATCGTTTGTTTGTTTTTTTTTTAATTATGTTTTTTTCATTTCTAGAATTCTATACTCTATATCTCTGTGGTAAACACCCGTCGTTTTAATTTCGAAGCGTGATAAGGGCAAAAGGTATTACGAAAGGACATCTTAGGACCCAAGGGGAACGTGCCGCGAGTGCGCCTACGGTAAAAGAAGAGAAACGAAGTGGAAGCGTAGCCGAGCGAGGTACATTCATCACGAGTTATTAAACAAGGTACAAAAGGCTACGGTGACTACGGAGGGCGCGCGTGGAAAGAAAAAAAATGAAAAGGAGAAGAAGAAAAAAGTGGATGGTAGATAGAATCGGCTAACCGGTAGACTCTCCGCCCGGATGATAGATGGCCGGAAGGATTAAGATATCCTTCGACTCTCGTCGCCTATTCCCTCCTCGAAAATGTTGTCCTGGAATAAAGAGGAGAGGGGAAAGAAGATAGCGCGAAAAAATTTCGTGGTGAGGAGGGAGATCCGTAAAGAAGTTGTCGCCCGACGGATTTGTTTAAAAAGTTTACTTCCTTTCGTTTCTACGTTTCAAATTACCGAGTATAATATTATACGAGTGGTGTTTTTTGAAAGTGGTGTAAGTCAAGTTTTGAAAAAAATTAGTTAACCTCGGTTTTAATAATGGATGTTTTCTTTTCATATTTATAAATATCCCGATGTATAAATAAATGGACTTATACAACTTTCAAAAAATACGGCTCGTACACAAACCGTATACAAGCGTATATACCTTCGGTTTCGAGTTGTAGATGATTAAAGAAAATGTTCAAAGTGCTGCCTCTTGTCTCAACTTGATGTTTATCTTTTTTATTTGTTATAGAATACAAGTGTAGGACAAAATCGGCCCCGTAAGATTTAAATCTTCAAGAAATTCAATTCGTCACATCATTATTCCCACATCCACTTTTGTTGAACTAGCTTTTCAAAAAACAAAAAAATATCTACACACACACCTATTCGAATTCTTTGGAATGATCAACGTAACGAAACTCAAGTTAAAAGGGACTTCTAAGGACGTAGAAGTACCAGTCGATGATTAACGCGACTTCCGTAGGCACGTTGAAGAGGGATTCGTGTTTTCGAATCGGAAGGGTAGGTAGGTAGGTAGCTCGGATAGCAAAAGTTCGAGCTCGACGGAGCTCGAATAAGAGTACGTGCCTCGCTGGCACACTATCATCCCGTGCCACAGCAACAACCCTCCTCCCTCGATTTTCGATTCTCTTCCACCCTCTTCCTCTTCCTTCTCCTCTTCCTTCTCCTCTTCCTCATCCTCCTCCTCTTTCTATCCACGATCCTTCGGTACGGCACCTACCCTCTCGTACCTGTAACATCAATTAAAATTCTCGTGGTCGATGCGCCGCTGTTTCGTGCGATCGTCCGCCGTTTTTAATTGGATTAGAGCGAGACGGCTAGAGGGAGAACACCGATGTCGAGTGGTAGAGTAGGACGAGGAGGAGGAAGAGGTAGAGGAAGAGGTGGTGGTGGTGGAGGATGAGGAGAAAGAGGGTGGAGAAGCGAGTCGAGGGTGCGAGATTACAGGAAGGGGTTTGGAGGGATATTCGAACGACGGGGGTTGATAGTAAAAGAGAGAGCGAGATAGAAGATCGCAGGTAAATGACAGAGACAATCCACGTACCGTCCCTTTTCCATTGCGATTCGCGCGAAGAGTACCCAGATCGATTTCGAACGGAAAGAGGAACAACAATTTCGCGTGAATTACATAATCGACGACGTCTCTGTGGGCCAGCACTGAAAGATTATTAAAAATCGTCCTGTTAAATAAATAACCTCGCGCGTGTTATCGAGCTGGCATGTAATTTATAACTTTAACAAGAGCTTCCGAAAGTGGCGGTAAACTTTGATTGGGTCACGTTGCAAAGTATAGATAATATAATGATAGTCGTGATAAAAGGATTATTTTCGGTACGTGAGGAAGGAACGTTACCGAAAATGAAGTTCGAAATCGAATTTAAACTTCGCACGTGTCTGTCTTCTCAATTTGTATATATAGATGTTGAACAACGCGTTTGTGCAAAAAGTTTGCGGGATATCCGGTAGCTCCGTTGTTCCGTTGTAACGTCGCGTTGTCAAGATTCCGGAGAAGCTCGAGGATGCGACGAGCTTGTGGTGTATAGGTACGTAGTCTTTTTTTATAGATCGTTAAGTCTTTCTTGGAAATTTTCAATGTAAACCTTCCTAGTGTCCGTCTAATATAAATAAATCATTCGGTCGGAGCGCACGTCGAGAGCGCGCACGCTAAGCCGCCTCGAGCTCGCCGTATCTGCATTCGTAACGCGCGGCATTAATTATGTATTCAATAAATTTTAAACGCATTGAAATGAATTCAAATTGCAGATTAATATTAAACGATGCGCTCTAATTGGCCGGGCAATTATGCGGTGTTAATTAAACATTAGGAGAGGGCCAACCGGCCGGACTAATGCAAACACGGAGCGAGCCATCTAACGAAGCCTTTTTAAAATTTACTTCCTACTGGTCGCCATTTAGATTTTTATCTATACGACGATTCGATCAAATTGTCAGATTTATTTCTTTTTTTTTGGAGGTAGACATTCAAGAAATGTTTTTAATTATTTTTTTTTTCAGAGATACTTAGGAACCTTCGATGCACTTACCGTCGGTGGTAGGGTAGGGAAATAAATAACACACCCAGAGATAATAAATGCTTGATTTATGGTACAGGAGGATGAAAAGAAACGTCTTCCTCTTTATAAAAGAAACATTTTATTACACTCAACTACGATCATTATATGTTGTAATATATGCAATGCAAAGTGACATACATAACAACGTATGGTTCATTTTTTGAAAAGGGGAAAAAACGCGCGTTTAACGTCTATCTTCTCGTTTCTCGGTATCATTAAAATATCTTCGGCGTACTTGTTCGGAAAGTGCTCGAAGCTAAAACACGGGTAGAAAAAAACTGCGTAATTGAAGAGAGAACATGGCAGTCGGCTTATTATTGTAGAGGTAACATAAACTTTTCCTTTGCCCTGATATGTCAGAAATCGGTGGATACTTACGATAAAAGAGTTTGCCACGGACCGAAACACGCGATAAGTGTAGATATTGTGTGAATAACGAGCTCTAGCTGCTTTAATTACAGATACCGATGTACTGTTTGTACTCGATTTACATTTCACGAATCGTGTGATTTTCGTTCCTCGAACTTGGATAGGTAGGTACGTTTCAATGTCCGATAAAATCGATACCCTTCGTTTTTGTTTCGGTTACCGTTATTATTATATATAAAGAATTCTATACACGCATACACCCACGCACATATACACGCGTACACACGCATACACACTCTAGTAACGGAAACTCGTCAGTGGCAATTTCTTTTACGTCGAACGTAGAGAAAGATTCTCCTTCGTCACTCGCAATATTCGTCTTAATAAATACGATTAATACGTGCTCGTATACACGTGACTCAACGTAATCGTGTCGACCATCAAATATATTACAGTGTATCGATTACTTAAGTTTACTTTCTCGATTATGATTACTTACAACTCCATCGTGTGGATTATGTGGTTGAAACGTTAGAGAAAATCGTGGGTAATCAAAGTCGAATTTAAGAATAACTTTTTTTCATATACCATATACATTCGCCAAATTCGGAAGTACAAACGACGAAACAATGAGAATAATGATTTTGGGACGTACTAGACTGTGATTTTAACGATCAGAACACCGGGCAAACTTGATTCTCTTCGATTGCAAGTAGTGAGTCAAGTTTTGATACGGAAAGGATCACGAACTATTTTCTTTCGAAGGGAAAGAGAGAATATCGTGTTATGAGTAACACGCAAACCTCTGCAAGAGAGCAGAACATGGCGTTTCGCTAGCTCGCATGGTGTCTCATTTACACTTATGCTACATCTATAATTAAGCAAACTACTATTCGTATTTCTTGCATTCGCCTCGTCAACTTTTTCATCGTCATCGATCCCTTCCACTCGAGAGTAATAAGATTAATATCGATTCGATAAAAGTCAAATATTTCGATGATCCATTCTTGGGTTAATATAAATTCTATCGAAGGTCTGATTCTCCTCCTCTTCACATCGACGTCTTAAGTGGCTAACTTTTTTAGGATAAATATTTTATGTACAACTTTTTTGATCCGATTTCGATTTGCGGTTAAACGACCGTTCATCATTTTTTGGTATATCCAAGTTATGGCATCGATTCTCATGACACTTATTCATGACCACGGCGTCACTTTTATCACAACATTAGTAAGTAAACCTCGATCTTCTCTCGTAATCATCATTGGACAGGGATTATTATCACAGGAACTTGTAAATCCGACTGTTGGTGTCACACTTATCTTGCGTGATAAGGCAGTGATCTGAATTATCAAGTTGGAATCAGTCGAGGAATCTGCATTATTCACCGCTGGTAACGTCGCGTCCTTTCTTCGCTTATTTTTTCGATCGAAACACCCTTCCTCCGGCCCAGTTTTTCTTAACGCCACAGATCGTTCGTCCTAGTACGATTTAAAGTGGCGTTTCCTCCTCGTGCAGTTACCTGGGGGTCGGAGGAGGTGGTGGTGGTCATACGGCACTGCCCGCATAGAATCCTGCCTTTCCTACCAAACCGGGACCCCGTTTCCTCTTCTCGCATTCCATCGTACTGAAGGTATTTTGCGCGATTTGCGACTTCCGTTTGGGATTTTGCAAGGTCATACTTCTTTGACTAGAATTAGAACTGGAACTGGTACCAGGTTCGGATACCCTTAAAATACCGGAATGTATAGTACCGAAGTTTTGATAAATGTACTGCGACTGTATCGCCGATACCGATGTATTCTGATGCTTCAATGTGATCGGTACAGTTTGACCGGCCAAGCTGTTATAGCGTGTGTCGTAGCCAAAGGGTGTATCCAGCAAGGACTCGTTCTTCTCGGCATACCCTACGAGCCTGGGATCGAGGAGACCTTCTTTATCGACGAAACCGCTGAGTCTCGGGTCGATCACGTTCGCTTCCGTTGTTCTAGGCGCGAATTCGGTATACCGAGGTTCCTGGCCAAGAGTCTGGTCCTTGTTTTCTGTAAACGCGATCATATTTTGCCTCGAATCTGATAAAATCCTCGAGTCAATGAGACCTTCCTTATCGGCGAATCCGCTTAACTGTGAGTCGACAACATGGGCGTCCGGTTTATCGACGAAAGTGTACCGGGGATCGGTATTCTTCGGGTCTGGATAAGCTGGAAGAACGTGGGAGAGATCTGCTTTATCCACATAGCTGATTGCTTGCGGGTTGGAGGCACAAATGTCGGGGGCTGACTTACACAGTAGAGAGGTTCCTTCCTCGGCTACTCTCTGGGGAGCTAAAACATTCATAGCGTTTTCATTTATTCTTTCTTTTTTTCGTACACAATCATTTATCAATCAAAATCACGTGTCGAGCATACTTTTAGTTGGTTGATTAAACCCACGAGCCTGAGGTGGAGCAGGTGACTTCTGATGCGCTCTGATGAGATACTCCGAGCTCACGCCTCTTTGTTCCCTCAGTTTTCTCTCCGCTCCTGGTACCATAACTCTTACCTAAAGAAAGAAAGAACAATGTAGTTCGCGTAATGAAGGAAACTCTAAACGAAGATAACATTTCATAATTATGTCAAACTTTTTTAGTAACTTCCTTTCTTTTGCTTCGTGATTTTTAATCCTCCGGAGTACAATGTTCCTGATCTTTTATATACCATAAAAACTACGTATTATAAACAGTTCTCGAAAATTTTAGATCAAACAGTGTTTACCATATCTTCGACCGTTGGAAATCGTGCCATATATCCGGACATGGTTAAAAGAGCAGCTACTTTAGCCAGGATGAGTGCTAATCCCGAGAGTTGCAGACACCAACCGTAGTGGTACTGAGGTAGACCGTTATCGTCTGTTTGCATGTTTGCCGTAGAAGATAGACTGTACTTTCGAGGTAATTCCAACGACGCGTCAGACAGAGCCGATGCTAGAACTATCAGTCCACCTCCTAACAATAGTCCTGTAACACATGTAAATGCATGTATGTATCAGTTCATAGTAGTAGCGGGTTCTGTTTGCTGCTTGCGGCCGTGATTAACGGATTCCGTAAACTCCTCCTCGACGCGATTGCAGGCAACACTCTAAGCGATTTTACAAACCAGGTGACTCAACAATCTTTATAGCATATTCGTATACCAGAAATGCGAAGTACGTTGACCCCAATGCGTAGTCATCCTTTTTAAAGCTTTCCCTACTTCCCGTACGGTAGGATCATAAAACAACAACGACGAGTAACGACGACATGTTTCGTCCTTTCCTCATGGTCGTTTCAAAAGGATTCTTTCCGTTCTCAGACACAGGACACCTACTTTTCTTTTCCCATCCCTCTCATTTCAAGCATCTTCTCCTCGTTCGACTTCGCATTCTTCGTACGTGAATGGCGGGACGTAAAAATTTGCATGGAACGTAAAACGAGATGGCAGGAGTCTTGCCAACCATTTTTTGGTGGAAGACTTCAATTTTAAATAAAAATTCTTATCTTATCGCGGCCTCAAAAATTACGGTCTTCGAATGTATAGAAAAAAAGAAGGTAGATATCACGAGTTACACCGTTCATTCATTTCTTTTTTTCTGCAGCTAGCCTCGCAAGAATTGCGCAAGGAATCTCTCCCTCTATCACCCTCTCTCTCTCTCTCTCTCTCTCTCTCTCTCTCCTCCTGTCCCTCTTCGCTGGGAGATATTCTCAGCCTAAGGCTGTTTATCAATTAACCCCGGATGGCAAGCACGACCCAGTTTAACGAGAATTCTCTGTACGCGGCTGTCAGAAGTGGGTAGCTTCGGAAAGCTGCTAATTGTGGAGAGGAAAAAGGGGAAGAAGGAGCTGGGACTCGTTAAGGAACGTGCTGGATGTAAGAGAGAAAGAGAGGATAGTGTGTATATACCCGGGCCTTTAACAAAAGGTCGGCTATTCAGCGGATTCATAATCTCGACCCTTCTCCTTCTTCTTCTTCTTCGCTCTCTTCACCGTTTCTCTTTTCGAAAAAACGAATGTCCTTCTCGCTTGGGAAAATGGACGAGGACGAGGACGAGGACGAACGCAGAAAGGGGAGGGGATGAGATAGAAAGGGTGGGGAAAAAGGCAAGCGAAGGAGTTAATAATACGAAAGGTTAAAAGTATTCGATATCCTTTCCTTTCCTTTCCTTTCCTTTCGTCTCTGTGTCATACCGGAAGCAACTCGATCAAGATCTCGCTTTTTCCACAGTTAGAGAGATGAAGATCGAAAGATAAGGGGTAATCTCGCGAGAGGGAAAAAGAGGATCCTCGCGATTGCGAAGAAAGGAGACATTTCCTTTGGATGTGCCATAACACAAAGGCCGAGGGGTGAATCGTGAGTGCACAAAGGGACGAAAAGAAAGATATACCGTGCCTTCCAAGCTTACGGATATATTTGATACTTTATTACGGACTTTTCTTGTATTAACCGAACATTCTTTTTTTATTTTCTCATTTCTTACTTATGAATTAATAAATATATGACCAATAGGTGTTATATCGCGGCGATCACATTTGATTGGCTATTTATAATCAGCGTTTGTATAATAGGCTGGAACAAATGTGTTTCTGATATTACACCAATAGACTTGGTTTGTTATTTTCACAAATTGCCTGTCGTGTGTACTTCGTGCGACGAAGCTCCGTACGGCGCTGACCTCCAACCAAGCAGTTGCCGGTCATCGCTCAAATAAGACAGACGTATTTAGCTTCCGTCCCGATTTATATAAAAAGTATCAAGTATTAATTGTCGAGGATATTTAGTTATATTATATGAAAAGTATATACTATTAAATTATTGTGGAAATTGTTTATGAAATATATCGTGTATAATTATTCCCGGAAATTGAGAGGAAGGCAGCCGTAATCCATTTACAGAGGAATCATCGTCACATCTTCAACGAGCTAAGGTATTTTTTAATACATATATTAATAACTTATCGTTATTTTAATTTATTACTGTAAATGATTTTTATCATATCAACGGAGATCCTCTTTGTCTATTTAAATCATTATTTCTTACATTAGGTTGTCACATTGGATAAACCCTCCAGAGTTAAAAGCTTTCGAACTAACGTAGACTTTTAGATATTATTAGATACTAAAGTTATTATTTATCGAATTCATAATTTTACATTATATTTAGATTTCTTACGTCTGATTCTCGAAGAAACATAGCCAGCATTCGATTTCTTACAATATCTATCAGATCGATAATAATTAAATGCATCTTTTATAAAGGCACAGGAACGAAGCAACTTTATATTCATTCGATTTATAATTAATGCACCTTTTTGACGTGTAAAGCAGTCTCACAGCATACAAAAATGTAAATATGTAAGGTGACTCCTGAGTGATAACGGATCCATGCTTTAAGTTCTTGCTTTGACGAGCCCTCTCCTCTATCATTCTCGATTTTGATGGCCAATATTCTCAACACTTGCCCTTACTATCCGTGTTCGAAGAAAGGGTGTGTGGTTTCGTAAACACGAAACATGGGTCAAAGACGGTAGCCGATGTCGATATTGGAATCATGAAATCCGTCATGTATATCGTGATCTCTAGCTTTTGGCCTTTCGCGTTTATTTTCGGTGCACGGTACCAAATTCTACGGTACACGTATACATATACATATATGTATATATTATTTATATATTATATATTAAATTCGGTTTTATTTGTGGAACGCCATTCTCAAACCCGTTCTCGTTTCAATCTTACGGCAAATATTTGCCGGGCTCTTCGAGTCCCTTCTCCCTCTCCTCTTTTTTCTTCTCTTTCCGAACCCTTGAACGCAACCATCCCTTCGACTCGAGGGCAAATAACTTTTTTGCAAGTCAACTGCCAGGTTCAAGATGGAGCACCTCGCCACTGTCGATCTTGGTAAAAGCGAAAAGGAAAAAGACCAGCGCGAGAACCGTTTTAGCTTTGTTGACCTATCAGCTTGCCCGTTCGATTCTTTACGAGTCTTTAACGAGACACGATCAAGATTATTTGTCAGAGGTACTTAGATACTTCGGGAAGCGGGACTATCTGTGGTATATAATACTTTAGGGATCTTAATTATTAGGGTTACGGTTGGGAACTTTGACGAACGGTGAAGTTGGCGGTAAAGTTTATGATTAATTTTTCATATGAGCCTTTCGCTTGTCAAATCGATTAGTCCACGTAGTATTTACTTCCTTATATCAAAATTATCGAAAAAATCTCTTTACAATATTTTTCTATGTTATTTATATTAGAAGCGTTCAAAAAACTATAATAATGTCGTTAAAACGTAAACGAGTAATATCATCAAATGAAAATGTGAAATTATTAAGAATCTCATTTCAATTATTTAAAAAAGAAGAACGCTAAAATACCAAGTTCGGTATAAAGAACATCACGAACATCACGAACAAAGCTATTGCCGTGACATGCAAATAATGTGTAATTAGATTGAACGGGAAGAAGAACGCGCGTATGGAAGTATATCGAGTCAAGTGGGGCGATACGCTCCTCCTCTAGAATTTCTACGTTGATTCAGCCTCGTCTTGCTTTGTCCCCAGACGACTACTCAACCCTTTGCTCAATTAATTAGCCGTAATTGCAATCTAGTCGACGAACGTGGAAACGAGGACAGCTCTGGAATTTCCAAACGTTTAGACGTGTACGGCAGACGACGAGGACGACGACGACGACGACGAGGGGGAGAAGGAGAAGGAGAAGGACGACATTCGGTATACGTACTTGTGTATGTCTATAAGAAGGGATACTCGTTCGCTCGCGCGCGCACACGCCCTACTACAGCGAGAGGGGTGTAAGAGAAGCTGAGTGCTCCTACGAAAGCCGAACATCACGTTTTATTACGTGCATACTAAGTTTATGATCATCACGGGCTAACAAGTTCGTCGAGGCGTCGACTCCCGACGAAAACCGCTCAACGTTTTCGTTACGCTAGACCCTCTCGTTAAGTTCAGAAAAAGGAAAAGGAAAAGTGAGAGAAAGAGGTGAGGGAAGAGAGAAAGCGGATTATGAGATAAGATGGGATAAGCCGATGACTTTAAACATGTAAGGAAAGCCAGTGATTCTTGAAAAGGAAGAAAAATATTTTATCCTTCCTTTTCACTCCTTTCCTTTTGCACTTTTTTTACCTCGCTCAAGATCTCTCTCTCCCTTTCTCTCCCTCTATCTTTCTCTCTTTCATTTCCAATTTATATAAGCGACGTGGAATTACGTGGAAGAGTATTTCCAACGGCACGAGGGGAAGCTTGCTGTAATAGAATTCTACATCTGTAAAAAGGTCAGCCCTTTGTCTTAGCGAAGGTAAAATATTTTTAAACGGTTTCCTAGAGCGAGACCTACACTCCGTAGATACTTGAACGAGTCGACGGGTAACTTCTTCGAATTAACGATATAATGAAGAGAGAGAAAGAGAAAAAGTGAAAAGAAGCGGGAGAAGATACGTCCGGAATTAAAATCCGTTTTCCATAGCGAAAGATTTAATAAGGGCCACAGATGGAAAAGAACGACTTTGGAAAGGGGAGAAGAGAAAACACGGGTGAGTGAAAGAGAGGGAAAAAGAAAGAAGAGGAAACGGTTCCCTGAAGAGTATCACGTGAATTCTTTCCCCTCGGTCATCGTAAGAGAACCACAAGAGAACCATAAGAGAGAACCGTAGAAGAGTCAGGACTCGAAGAAGAAATAACTCAGGAGACCTCGGACCACCTCCGATGGGACATCCGGACAGGTTCGTTCACCTTATATACTCTCTTACCAAGAGAGCGTAGCTCGCACTTTGATTAGCCAAGATTGCGAGAGTCTCAGACTTGGAAGCTTCGATCTACAACCTCGGTCTCGTCTTGAAACGCTTCTGGAGATTCCTACGACTATTCCCTATACCGTGGAATTCACCTACGTACACGTATACAATCTATATCCAAGTGTACTACTTTCCTTCGGCTATATCGATCATGTAAAAATTTATCGAACAACTTCAACTCGTCGTCTACTTCTAGTCTCGGATCTCTTTTATAGACATCCTCCCATCTTTGAATGTAACGTAGCTTGGTATATATGTATACAGATGTATATATCGGTACCTTACGCAAAGGGTTAGCAGGGGTTCACCCTTTCGTTGTCTCAAGCAGTAGCAGCAGCATGCTTTAGCGGGTTCGACGAGTCGACCGTAATTAGGGTTGATTAATAAGGCCGTGTCTCATTCAGTCAAGGACAAATCGCCTTGGGAATTTCGTCATAATGAAGACATCGAAGGGAGCGTGTTATTCCTGACGTGTAATCAACGAGACGTTATCATTGAGTCCTTTGTAACGATGATCACGATGTCGGGACCTCTTACGCGCGGAGGGTACTTTCATTAATCCGGAGGGAGATCGTTCCTTACGTTCACGACGACTCCATTTACGCGATGTCGAGACCGGGTTGAAAGGATTAACAAAAGCGATCTTTTCTTTTTCGGGACCTCGACGAATTCTTAAGTAAAGAAACGCGCGACCGTAATTATTACTCTTTCGAGATTATTTCATTCGTAGTTAATTTAACGCTGCAGAATAGCAACGATCGCGGGAAGCTTCGTAACTACGTGCAATTATGGCAACGGCAACAGCTGGGTATATAACTTTAACGATAACTTTGTTCCTGGTG
>JAIFRP010000022.1:789085-811941 GCA_032403825.1 Odynerus spinipes | reverse complement strand
ATTATTAAATTCAACCGAAATCCACTGCGTGATTTTAAATAACGCAGAAAACACAAGAAAAAAGACGCGAAATATAAAGGGAGAAAGGAAAAAAACATTCCCATTCGTGTTCGTATTAAAGTGATATGATAAAACCGGGCAATGCATTAATTTTCCATCTGTACCCGAGAACACGCGCGCAGTTTCTCTTTCTCTTTTTCTCTTCTCAGCGTCTACTCTAGCATTTAAACGAATAAAGAAAATCCAGGTTTCGTCCACGGGCCTGATTTTTTCAGAACGGGACGAAAAAAATTCCACAACACCTGTCCACCCTAAAACATTATCTTTTTTCGTAACTCGACTTTCTGTCCACGTACGTATATATCTGTTTCACTTATTCGCTATCTCTCTCTCGTTCTCTTTCTCTCTTACAGTTTCTCCCGCATTGTTGTTCTAAATTTTCGTCATTTAGACAGGTATCTGCGCAGAGAAGGCTGCTTTTTTCCGCAGAGAATGTTTTCTGTAATCATATTATAAAGTATCTACCGCTCCCTCGAAGCACAGTGGTCTTATCTCCCTCTCTTTTGTTTTATTTGATTACTATCATCGTTCTCACGCGCGCTTATAACGTTTTACTAAAAATCCACCTTTTTACCGAGGGAAAAAACGTTCGGCCCCGGGACGACAGGTATGGGATTTGTAAAAACCTCGTAATACGTGGCGACGATGTCTATGACATTACATAAAATCCGTTTATTCTTGGGCGAAACGTAGCCTATATGAATATCATAAAATTAATCTCGCTCGCTAATACACTTGAATCCTATTAGGTCGCATGAAACTCAACGGTCGGCGAATTCATCCGATTAAAATTAAATGGAATCGCTTGATAAAGAACGTTACATACTATATATGTATACGTGTGCTGCGTGTATGTAGGAAATGAAAATGTGGCTAAGAACAATGTATGTAGTGTTTATTTTAAGTTTATTTTTTTATTACATTTGCCCGACAAAAAGTAGGTTCCTCTTTCATCGTGGAAATGAAATTACGCTCGTGCACGTTTACGCTGGAAATTAATTTCAAAACGAGGGGGTAAATGACAGGAACGGAAATAGAAATTGTATAAAATTGAAAAAAACATTTTCAAGATTGACCGAGAGTACCTACCTTCGTTCGAGTACGAAGGTTTTTGCTAGCGTTATTCGCGTCGTCTAAGTTGCCCGGTAATTGCACGGGAAAGAATTTTTCTTCTAAAGAAACTACCGTCCATCGAAGTGGCACTTTTACGAAATCCGAGCTTCTCTCTCTCTCTCTCTCTCTCTCTCTCCCTTCAGTGACGTTTTCTCGGCTGTAACACCACCGTCTGAAATTCCACGCCATAGTACAAGGAGTCCCATAAGCCAAAATGCAACGACGGCCACGCGTGAAAGAAGCCGGTGTCGTGCACATAACACGAGAGCGAGCTAAGCTGCCTGTTATTCGAGGTGACGATAAGGAGTCAACTTTTATCGTGAATATAACGGGAGTTTTTGCAAATTCCACGCTTCAAGATTCAAAGTAAAACGTCCCCATCTATCGTATTTCTAACAGAGCAGTGCTTGGAAAACGTTCGGAGAGAATGCATGTATAAGTATGTAGGTACGTATACTACATACATATGTATTGGTGCTCGTCGATACAGAAGAGACATCACGTCTTTCGAAAAATACATAGTTCTAGGTAATATCGCGATTCACTCGTTGCCGACGTTATCGATTTCATAGCGAGAAAATGGAAGTTTACCCTTTCGAATGTACCTTCTACGCCAGCTCGTATTGGACCATTATGTCGTTATTGTTGACGTCCTCCTCCTGGTTGTGATTATTGCTAGTATTATTATTATAGTTATCATTAAATCCAGAGAAAACGTAAACGTCGTTACGCAGGACTCGCTATAGTCTACCCAGGAATAGGGACGACGAAGAAGGGGGTGTGCCTAAGGGCACCGACGAGTTCTCGGTCTGCCGGTGGAGGAGCATCGTCGAGAACTTCAATTCCCGAGGGGCTTCCCGAGGGACCTTTTCACCATTCTTCCAGATGGCTATTCAGCTACATGTTAAATGGTACCAGGGTGTGCACCCCGCTCTCTCTCTCTCTCTCTCTCTCTTTCTCTTTCTTTTCTCTTGTCGCAACTCACCACCCTCCTGTCGCCGGGGACTCATCATTTGTCCCGTTCCACCCTGCGTACTCTCTTTATCATGGTTGCTCCATCTTGGAACCACCTCAGCACCCGGTAACATCGTGCGATGTTTTAAGATCCTTGAGTAATCCTAATCGATCGTTTTTCGTGTTATTTCACTTGTGTGTGTTTATATCTTAATAAATAATTCGAAGTTTTGTAGTAAAGTAAAGTAAAAGTAAACTCTTCTACCAACGCTTTATTTTATATAAAGTCATAAGCCCCGGTTAAAAAAATAATCGATTTAAACATGTAAATAATTCATTATATTCTCCCTTTTGTCTTTTTCTCCCTTATTTTATACCCCCTTCCACCGTGCAGTCTTCCGCCATCTTGCCACCTCTTTCTCCAGGACTATTGTTGGAGATCTCTCATTGTCTCCTGTCGCCGGCACATTGCTGGTGAGAGTTAAAGAGTTAAAAAGGGAGAAAGAGAACGAGAGAGACGTGGAATAACTCAGAGGAAAGAGACAACGCACTGCTTTGCTTCCACTCGCTTCTGAGTCAGCGATGCTATTTTTTGAAAGTGAGCGTGTGAGAAATTGTAACGTTTTCAAGAAACAAAAGGAAACTGAAAAATATACACAGAGTTCACTCGAACAACACGTACAAGCGGACACGGAGTGACTCCTCGTGAAAAAGTAAGGAAAACAATAAAATAAAATGTTTCATTAGAGGCTTCGTTTGCGAGAAAATTGAGTTTAAATATTCGTTCCGTTTAAATTCAACTTCCGATAAGATTGTGACCCGTGACACACCTGTGATTGGTTGTACTTAACAGGCATGAGCGTAATAGGCTGGAGCAAGCGTGTCCCATGATTCAGAAGTGTCGTTGAATTTGAGCCGTTCTCACTTTAATTTCAACGACAAGTTTTCTTAACCCTACGGTAAATGGCCTTTAAAAATAACTTTAATAAATGCCCTGCGTCTGTGAGCCATTGTTATATTCATATATACCTACGTTCACTCTCCTAAACGTTCATGAGGGATTACGTATCTTCTCGATACGAAACCAACATATTCGCGTACATATAAAGCGCGTTTCTCATAGGGCGCCAATAAATTGTAGAATTTGTGGTACACGCACTAATTGCGTACGACGCATCGTCGCGATGCAGCCCAATATTTGTGATAGCACGCGTTTGCTAATATTTGATTAGTCACGTTCTCGTAGAGCGGAATCGCTCTCGTCGAGAGATGAAACAACGATTTTATTTCACTTTCAACCGCGTGTCGCACATTTACCCGCGTATTAGCGTTTGATGCTGGAATTTACTCGTACGCTGAGGGTGCGACCATCATTAGGTTTCGCGATTTTATTAGTCGGGGATGTAGACGTTGTGGTAAAAAATAAATTAAGTAAATTCTATCGAGGGATCGCCTAATGACGATATTTGTATAAAATTGAAAGACGCGGTAGATTTATTTACAATCAACAAAATTTTGGCGAACGCGTTTGATTGGCTGTTCATAATCAGCGTGTAATAGAATCGACTAGACAAACGTATGCCCGATTTCTACCAATACGCTTGATTTGTTTGTTGTTTTTTTCGTAAATTGCCTCTCGCGCGTACTTCGTGTAAAAGCGCCGACCTCTACGCAGTTGCCGGTTGTCACTCGCATAAGACAGACGTGTTTAGATCCCGTCCTGATTTATATAAAAGGTATCAAATATTCTTGTCGAGGACATTTTGCCATATTGTCTTGAACATTTGAAAACTACTCTTTGCGATGTTTCGAACCTACATCATTACTTGAACGCAATTCACTATCAAGTTCAAACAATCCTGAGCTTTAATTAACGTCCAGACTTTGTATTACCCCTCGCACACCTTCGACAACAAGCGTTGTCCTTTTTAATAAACGTTCCCGACGCTAATTACGCGAAGGGTGTACGAGCAACGAGGCGCAGGGAGAACGGAGGGTGTTGTGGGTGTATATTACCAGGCGTATATTAATGCGAAATTTATTCAGAAGAATTTCCCCAGGACGTTCCGGTATTTTTAAAGCAGTCGTAATTTACGAGGCTGTAGCGTCAGCCAAAAAGAGGGAAACAGAGAAAGAGAGAGAGAGAGAGAGAGAGAGAGATGAAGAAAACGAATGAAGCCTCAGCGTCCCTTTCTACGCATGGCAGTGTCCACCAAAGCGATGCTGCGAGTCTGAATAATATAACAGTGTCGAGATTGTCCTCATTGCGAGTGTAGTCGGCTCTCAAAGTGAATTACGCGATTTTCTGGTAAAACTGAATTCGTGTAACGTTGTATAACCTTCGTAAGTTCGAGGATTCCTTTAAAACCGTGTAATTTCTTCCTAAAACTCTGGAGACTCTCTTCTCGTAATTGGTAATTGGTTCTTTTAATTAAATGCCACCTACCAGACGTTCGTTCCTCCCTTTTCCCTTTTTCTCGTTAGTTTTCTCCTAGTTTATGCAATCGTGTATAATTATAAACATAGATCTTCGTTTGGTGAAAAAGTTCGTAAAACTTCGATCGTTAGTGAGAAATGAGAAGATTGATCAACAATCGATAGTACACGTCAGTCTTGTTTGTTAATAGCATACAATTTTGGCAGATTTTAGCTATAGGCGGTTGTGTTTGTAAAAAGAGAAACAGGAAATCGACTTTGACGCACAAATAAATATAAATAAAGGCGATACTTTGGGTTGAACGGTTAAGCCCGTTACCTATCTAAATGCCTACACAGGAAAAGTCGTCGAAGTTATTTCGGAGCCCTGGTGGATTACGTCAGCTGTACGAGTACGTTCGTTTCATCGTCTCTCTCTCTCTCTCTCTCTCTCTCTCTCTCTCTCTCTCTCTTTCTATCTCTCTATCTATCTCTATGTCTCTTCCGCTCTTTCTCTTTAGCATTGGAAAAGAGGAAATATCAGAGTTGAACTCATCCATTGGTAACATGTGTGCAGCTCAAAAGTTCATGGTTGGATTTAAAGCGAGTTTTCGGTATATACTGGAAGTTAGCACAAACAAATCGTCAGGGGGTTAAAACTCTTGCTTCTCTCTTTCTTTTTCTCTCTCTCTTTTTTTCTAACTCTCCACCTCTTTTCACTCTCTGCTTCAGAGCATGATACCAGATTGCCATTGGAGGATCGTGACACACGCTTTTTTATTCCTCCTGCGACGCGAACTTCGCAGCACTGAACACCGATCGTCGATCGATTCGCTGCTCTCTCCACTCGTGTCTCGTTATGAATATGTATAATATCTCGCGCGAAAGCGAAAATATTTAACGTACGACGAAAGTGCCGTTCGGTGCTATTGTTTCAAGAGGAACTGAACGAACGAGAGGACAACCCTTAAATTCATGTTGCCAAATTTCTACACAGCAGATTTCACTTGATCTTTTTTTTAAGTTTACTAGTATCCGAATGCACATTATCATTGAAGCTTAAAACATAAACTATAAAACTGTTATATATTTAAGGGTTGAAACGTAGCTATTGTCAAGAATCTTCTTACGAACGAGTGTACGGTGACACGAGTGTGACTTTAATAAAAAGGGAATACTTTTAATCGAAAATGGATAATTCAACAATGACATTCTTTATAAAAATTATAGCTTAAGACTGAGCCTGCATAAAAATCCGAACGTTTATACAAAAATCTCGTTCTTTTCTAAATATTTGCTTCCTCTCTCTTTTTCACGATACTTTGATGGAATCTTAATGCGAGATTTAAATCGAATAGTACAATGAGGTGCATAGGCGAGCCGCACGCAAAGTGGCGGAGTAAACAACTCGTTAGAGGGTTAAACTAGTTGGGGTTGAATCGCGCTACGAGGTTAGTCGCCACGTTCTTTTTTCTCTCTCTCCATCCCTCTGACTCTCTCATCCCCCACCCCCCTCTCTCTCTTCCTTCCAAGCGACCTGGCTGGACCGGAACAAACTCGCGTAGGTAGACCGGATGACCCTCCTCTCCCCCCCACCCTTCTTCTCTCTCTCTCTCTCTCTCTCTCTCAAATTATCGTTAGCAGATAATCCTATCGGAGCTCGACCGTACGTCCGTCCGTACATCCGCTTAATTAAAAAGCGACCTCGCAGGCTGGCTAGCTAGCCGGTCGAGCAGTCGAAATACGCGTAACATTAAATGTTTTATGTATGAAATACATTGCTCTTTACGCCACGGAATGTAATATCATTACTATGTCTCATCACGTAGGTAAACGCGCGTAAGCACGCTGAAGCAGAGGGTTTGCGCCGAATTACTTTGGACTCACTGACGTAACGCTTTATTATACATTTTTTTCCGTTGACTCGTAGAATTTTTTCATTAAAATTTTTCCGATATTCCACCAGAGTAAAACTGCAGATACTAAATGGTAGAAAGAAAATTAAAAATATAACTGGGGTCTCGATTATCCACTCGTAACGATACTGTTAATGTTTGATTGGTATATCGGTTTAAATAAACTAATACAATAACTCTGCTTATATATTTTTCAGAAACTGGCACATAGTGAATTTGGGATCAAGCAGAAGAGACGGAGAACAAAAGATGGTCGAACGGGAAGCCGGAGGATCTCGAACGGAATTCCGGTGGAAAGGCCGAAGAAAATGATAGCAGAGCTTCTCATCCTCGTTAAACATCGGGCGTCGAATTGTGCCAGCTATTTAAACCCGGCACACGATGGTAAAGGTATCCTTTGAAGAGTCACGTAGCATAGCGAAGACGAAACGAACGAACATCGTGACGACGAGGACGACGACGACGACGAGGATGATGTCGATTTCGATGTAGACGAAAGAGGGAGGTCGTCGTTAGCAGATAATTCGACTTAATTAAAAAGTCAGAGACGAATAGGCGTCGCTCGCGTAATCGGAGAATCCAACTCGAAATCGAAGCGACAAAAGCTTGGAGGATTCTGAATCGTGGTGGTAGCGAGCTAGCAAGCGAGTCGCGTCGAGTTAAATTCGATGCTGCCTTTCAATTATGGTTCGCAGGGCCACGAACGTGGCCCAGGGCCACGCTCCTAATTAGATCAAACGCGTCCGGCAATTTCATTTGCGCGTGATTCCCCAATTACCGTGCGATGTGCGACCGTCCGAACGAGCATTTCTAGGCGTCGTCGTCGTCGTCGTCGTCATCGTCGTCATCGTCGTCACTCTGCTCGGCGATGATGCTTATTTACCCTCGAGCCTTTCGATACCTGGACCTTCGACCTAACGCTTCTCTCGTTAAACTTTCTCGGCACGTTCTACTTCATTTTTTGAGCCTGATCTCGAAGGATATTTCTTGACATTTATTTGATCTGTTGGATAGTGCATTCATTTTGTTTATTAATATTTTATACCTATATTTATTTGTTTTTAGCGGTAGTTTAAAGTGAAGGTAAAGTTAAACGTAGAATACCAAATATTTGTGAATTCCAATTAAACGACACAATAGGTATACAAGTCCCGACGCAGGTACAATTCAATTTCTCAACGTTAATCCGAGGGAAGGAAGAAAATAAAAATTGATGCTTCAGGAAATTATGAGTAGCACCGTTCTCGATAAGTTCGACGAGTCGAACGCGGTTCGAAGCGAGTAATGGAAAAGTTGTCGGTGGCCAGTACGGCTAGATGTTGCTTGGAATAAAAGAAAAATCGAAGTAGTAGTTCACGAAGGTCGAACTTTTCAGTGGTTCTCGCACGGGGTCTCGGATTTCTAGGAGGTTCTCTTTTCTCTCTCTCTCTCTCTTCACCCTCTCTCTCTTCATCTCACTCTCTCCTACGATACTTCGAATGTACGTTCGTCCGTTCCCGAGTAGTTTGCGATAAACGAGACAGAAAGTTAGCGGAGTTGGAAAGTGATAGCTTGAATTCAAGTTCAAAGAACCACCCCTACCATTATTGTGAAAAGCGAAACCCCATCTACCGCGCAAAATCTCACTCTCCTACCCCTCGAGGGAATCGATTTCATATCGCGCAGTGTACTTCGTATTTCTCTGCAATGCTATACCTATCTCCGCGTCTCTTATTACACCTCTTTTAATATGTCGAAGGTACCACACCGAGTCGAGGATGAAAAGCTCACGGTTTAATGAAGCGTTCTTCGTTAACCGACCAAAGGGCAAAATATCTACGCGCGTACCTACTTGCAGGGAAACGAATGAAAAGGTCGAAAGTAATAACGATAAATCGGAATTATCCTTTACATCGTCTCGCGACTTTTATGTCTATTTGAGATCCGTTCCAATAAATCGACGGGATTTATATATAGATATATAGATATATAGATATATAGATATCGAGATAACTGGCTGTATTGAAATCGAGCTTACGAGCTGTTGGGTTTAATGTTATGAATACCTTGTTAAAATTTAAGGCTCGTTTGTTTCGAACTTGCCGAACGCTATTTTCTCTTGGGTCTAATAAAAAATTGACTGCTTCAACGATCAATAGAAAGAATGATTTTCTGAACAACTAATTAGCATCGTTTGATGCTTTAAGAGATAATCGTATCGACTATGTGGTACTTGTCACGGCGAACGTACTGTTATAACGATAATGGTCGCACGGAACGTTTCGAAGTCTCATCGATGGTAGGTACTTGAGTTTTCAGATACAGCCGAGTACCTAACAGCTTTAAACTTCGCTGTCCGAAGCCCTCGCATCACGAGGAACCGAGTAACAAACTTTGATGAAACCGTGAAAGCGTTTGGAGAAACTGCAGGCTTCGCGGCTTCCATCCGCACGTAACTTATGAAGGAGAGGTAATCGTAAAAAAAAAGAAAGAAAAAAGAAAGTTGTTTCCATTTAATTTATTGATCCTACATTTATATAATATCAAAATCAATTAATTACTTAGGCTATATAATTTTAAATTATATAGAAATAATTTATACAGGGTGGTCCACGAAGCGTCCTCAGCTTGGATTATTTTGTTGCTACTGATCTGATTAAAACAATTTTTGGTAGTATAGCATGGTTCAAAGATAGCTTTAAGATAATTATAGATAATTATATAAAAATTATTTTAAAGCTCTATTTGAACCATATTACATTAAAACAAAATTTTGCCAATTGGACCACCAGGAACGGAATAATCTAACCTGAGGATGCTTCGTGGACCACCATATTATATTTATTGCAAAACTTTTCAATCAAAACTGACATAAACTTATTATAAATGAGTAACATGACATCGAGCCAAACAAGGTCAACTACAGACCCTTCTAACCATGCGCGAGCTTTCAGACGCTCGATATACACTCCTCGAGATACCTCGTGCGACAATTGATTTATTACCACGGTCGTTATTGCGTCGAAACTGAGAAGAAGGATAAGAAGAAGAGGCAGAAGAAGAAGAAGGAGAAGAGCTCGACTTTGCTCGAGTTCTCACGGCAATCTCCTCTCGTAAGCTCGCGCAATTATGGCGAGCTATGTATATAAGAAAAAGGGTCGAGAAGGAAGAGGAGGAAGAGAAGGAAGAGGAGGAGGAGGAGGAGGAGGAAGAAGAAGAAGAAGATGAGTCGCGTTGAACGCTGGCGCACTCGCGGGAAAACTTAGCAGCGCTTGGGCTTTTGCCCCCTCTTATTACGGCTACGCGGCTTTTTCCTTGCAATTTGTATCGCGTCGTTTAACTCCGATCAGCCTCACCACGAAGGCTCCGTATCGCAACTTGGGAATTTGCATAACCGGTTGAATTAAAAATTGCTATCCACTGGAAAGTTCCTTATTAGCCTCCCCTCTCGGTGTTACCCCTCTTGTAACGATAAAATTCTACTCAACTCATGGCATGAAATGTAAACGCACGCGCGTATGGACGCTTATGCAATATGTAGATCATCGATCAAACGTTTCCGCACTTTCGACGTTAGCTCGTAATTTATGTCCCGAGTAGGACATCGCGACGATCTCGATGCTGAAACCCGTTGGACACGTTGAATCGTTACTTGCTCGCGAATCGAGTAAAGAGCTAGAGGTAGAGATAGAAATAGAGAATGAGAGAGAGAGAGAGAAGGAAAACGTCGTAGAAGCACGGAAGCAAAACTTCCTCTCGGCGATGGCCGTTGTTATAAATCATGCGACAGAAGCAAGGAGATCGGAGTGACAGGACACGCGGAACAAGTACTAGGGTAGAATCGTGTGCGGTACGAGTGGTAGTAAGTACGATGACGCGTGGTGAAACTGTGTGGCTACGGCTCTCTCGTCCCGTGAGTACGACCGGAGAGAAACGTAGAGAACGCATAGAGGAGAGGAGAGACCAAGTTAAATCGTGTATCACTAATGTTGAATAAATGTGCCATAAGGAAAACAAGGACCGCAACCGTAGCCCAAGCAGAACCATCACGGAGTCGCGTAACTTTGCTTCTGGATGGGTGAAATTACTTCGCGCGGAGGCTCTCGTCATTAATCTTGCTCCACTGATAGCCAACGGCGTTCGACATTGACAGCTAACTTTGTTCATAAATCTGCGTCCGAACGACCGGAGAAAACCAGACAGAGAAAGGGAGAGGGAGAGAGAGAGAGTGGAAAGACACTTTTATTCGGAACGTATTCCACGTTATTACGCTGATGTAGTAATTCGGTGGTGTCCGCCGTCCACTTGGAAAGTTCCATGGAACGGGCAGTGTTCCCCCCAGAGGTACCGATCAATCAGTTCGTAACACGAGCGATGATGGCAGCTCGTTAGCAATATTACGGACATCTTCTTGTCGGCTCGATTTGTCAGGAATTTAATAAGGCTTTGTGTCAAAGGTGAATAGAGTTTGGACGTTTATAAGCCGATAAATCAAGCATTCCACGTTCTTTCGACAATTAACGAGTAGATACGTGCGTATCCATGCAGATAATTCGTAATCGCGTCATCGCCACCGAAGTTGAAGCGTTCCTCGTTTTTTCGATATTTCCGGAATACGGGGATAACCTATTGCGAGTTATCATCGCGGGCAGCAATTACCGGCGAAATCGGTTTGGCTTCCTGCAGCCATCGTTTGCAATTCCGAGGACAGTTTTGGTAGTTTACCTTGGTTAGTAGTATTCTCCGTGGTATCCAATGGTCAGGAGATGGGAAAGTTTGTCGAAGCCACCGAAACTTCCAAGTCATGCTACTGTGAGCGTGCAACCGCGTTGAAAACGACGCTGACGTTCATTCCAATCGTCTCGCACGTGACCATTAGGATTTGACTACTTAACTTTACAGTTCAGCCAGGATTTCGAGTCGAAAGTCTCGATGTTTTTATATCGGCTACACTTATCGCTTAACGTTTGTAAAATTATTGATAAAAGATCGAATCGAAGTGTTAAAAATAACCGTAAATCCTGACGATGTAACAACCTGTGGAAATCTCTGTGGCACAAGCGAGACGCGCGAAAACGCCTTCACCGATCTATTAATCTTAGTTAGCGTCAAAGACAAAAGGTCGCCTCGCTTTATCTGCGAACTGCACTCGAGTGTACTCCCGAGTCTGCTTCATCGAATACAAATGTTAATTAAACATTTTTGCTTACAACTTAAATTATCTGAAGATACTTCTCTATGCCACAACTATTAGACCAATTTTAATTATTAATAGCTTATTGAAAAGCTAAAAAATAAGCTAGAAGATGATGTTCTCATTGAACACAAGCTAGCACAACTTTAGTTTCAATTTTTCTAACGAAAAATAATGTTTCTTCCATTTTCTAAAAATCGAACATACTCCGCAAATTTTTATTTGCGACACTAAAGACAGAAGTCCTACTACAAGTGAATACAATCGTTAACTTTCCCTATTTGAAAGTTATTATGCTAACATCATCGACATACAGTGTTCCAGCTATCAAATCAGGTGTCATGAACGTTTCCACGAGATTGTAATACTTAGAGTGTTCAATTATATGACTGACTCGTATGATGGTTCCACCGGTGATGATTAGAAGATCAAGCTGGACTATATTAAACGATGAGGACCTTTAGTACTGATTACCTGTCCCCTGTGAACTTGGGGCGAGAAGTTTTAGACAGTTTCACGGGTCCTTTTGTACTTCGTCTCGCAGTCGAGTTCCACGAAAGGTAAAATGGAGAGAGGATGTGTGAAGGATGAAGACAGGAAACGAGAAAGAGAGAGAGAGAGAGAGAGAGAGTGTGAGAGAGGATCAGGAGAACGGTAGGGAAACTTCGTCAAAACCACCGAGAACTTGGAGGTAAACTCATTCATTTTGGTGCAAAACTTGTCTGGAACTGGCGCTGTCGTTCCAAATCGCTCTGCCGGTTGCATTGTACTGAACTACCCCTCCAGTCCCTTCCTCGAGCAATCCCCCGAACCCCCCTCCCCGCCGACTAAAGAAATATTACGAAGTTATGAGATACCAGAATTTCCATCCGTGAAATACCGAACGTCTTGGAAGGAATTGTTTCGCGGACTTTACTCATTCATATTGGCACTCTCCCGCACGAGAGGAGAGGAGAGGAACTTTCGGGCTTTACGTTCCTGCCCGTTTACGAGAATTAACGGTAGAGGATGAAAACTTTACTCTACGATGAAAAACATATTACCCGGTCGAACTTTTTTTCTCTCGTTGCTTTCCGTGCTCCGCTCATTTTATAATCCTGTCTCGTTCGTCACACATACACGCATACACATCCCCGAACGTACGTGCACGTAGGTAACACCACGATATTACAACACACGAGGATTTCATTCTCTACCTTTGAACGATGAGTTATTTCATTTGCATTCGTTAAACTCGTATTCACGCATTGTGCGCGCGCTTTTATCGGTACAATAGTCTCCTCGATCCTGAAGCCAAGCTATATCGATGGAACATCCAACCAGCTGCCACAAATACCGAACATTGTAGGGTATTATAGAGAATTAACTTTTATGTCCTTTTTCTATCCATCACGGGCATCCGAGCAATGCTACGCATACCGACTAGTACTATGTGTGCAGGAGAGTTCCAAACGTTGAAAAAAAAATATGCAGCTTTTAACCCTTTGAGGGATTCAGACCCGCTCAACCCTTAATTACAGTAAATCCCCGTATAGCACGATTATAAAATTAAGGAAACCTTATACAAGAAAACACACGACGAGAATTCTTTATTTTTATATTACATAAAGAAAAAATGATATTTCGAATATAATTTTTTTCACCAATTTATATAACATTGTATTATTTAGGAATTGAACCACCGCGTTATATGTAAATTAATAATACCGCGTTATCTAGTAAATTAATAGTATATTGTTGGTTAGAACAGCATTATAAGCTTGTAGCAGCTCCCCATTCTGCGGTTTGTCATAAAACGCACATAACAAACTAGAAAATCGTTACTGTAACGTAAAGGGTTAAAAGACACAAAAGTCAATCTAGAGTGGACAGCTAAAAGACGAACGCATAGCTACTTACATACATCCATGCATTCGATAATAAGGATAATCTTTGTTAATAGAGCCTAATCGTTGATTCTCCATCTAATAACTGAATTATTGCCAGAGCGGTAGAGGATACACGAATGGGGCGGTTGCAGGTTGCCAGCCTGTTACGCGTCATACGAGGGATCCCTTTGTATCGGGCCATCCCACGAAACCGCGTATGCAGCAATAGCAGCAACGCCGGTAACGTACATGTTCTCTCTCTACGCGGAGAAGCCAAAACCGTCTCGGCAACGTACACCACTTGCATACGCATACAAAGGTACAAGTAGTGCACACTCACACGCATTCGTATACATCAGCAAGAAAGCGTACGTACGCGAGAACGTGAGCCCTAACGACGCGGAACGGGAATAAACCGACTAGCACGTCCTGTCGCTGGCAGATCCTCCACCCTTCTTCCTCTCTCACTCTCTCTCTCTCTCTCTCTCTCTCTCTCTCTCGTTCTCTCTTGTTCTCTTTCTCTGTGTCTACTATCTATCTATCTCTTTCTATCCACCAGCTCTCTCAATATTCCCTCTCACAACTCGCCTAATTCCACGTTTCGTTGTTCGCTTCTGTTTTTCGCGTCTCTCTCTTTCTCTCTCTCTCTCTCTCTCTCTCTGTTTCTCTTTCTCTTTCTCTCTTCCTTTCTCCGTTGCTGCTGTTTTTCAGAGCCCAGTCGAGACAGAAGCAAGCGGCTGTGAAGCACGAAAGAGTAGGTATATACCTACTCGAAATACGTCCGACCGTTGGAAGCTGTGTCGCTCCGTTAACGCGTATCTACGTACCCTACTAATGTGTCACGATTACGTGATGCATCCTGCAAAGGATAATCCCGCTAGTCTAACGGGATCGTTACGCACGTTGTTACCGATGCCAACTACTTTGCTTTCCGTCAAGACGTCGCTCTCGTCGATCCACAGATTTTCCTTTTCCTCGACGAATTTTTTTCGAGGCGTCACTTGCATCCGATTTTAACGAGAGATTTCTTCGGTAAGGATTGGATATTTGGGGTGTCGGAATATTTCTTTTTTTTTTTTTTGTTCGGTGGTAACCTGTCAGAGATTTCAAATTGACGGACATATATTTTGCATAGTATCGGAGAATTTGGAACCGTGCGATATTAACCCTTCGCATGCCGAGACTTTTTCTATTTATGAGAGCAGAAACTTTGAGACATTTTTTATTTGAAGTTTATAATAGTTACACTTCTGTTATATTAAAAAAGATGTTAATGTTATCGCGAATATATTTGTTTAATTAAAATAGTTCGCGATACAACGAACAAAACCTGAAATTTTAATTTTAGGCGCAATAGCGGCACCTAAATAGTTCAAAGTATTAGTATATTTTAAAAAACGATGCAACGTTAAAAAAATTTATTGTATCTTAAATCCTCATTATCATAAGCAATAGAATAGTTTTCCCTCGTCCAGTTTTCACGAGAACGGAAGACCATTGTTATCCCAAAGATATAATTTCGTCCCCAAACGTAGCGTAACACATCCCTTCCGTGCTCCGTCAACGATTTCCATTCGGTTTTTTTCCCACGGGGGCTCTTCATCTTTGTCGTTCACATCGCGACCGGGACGGCAGGACAGGTCACGCTGTCATTTTTGTGTCAGGAAACGCAACGTCCATAAAGGTATCAAATCTCGTTCCAGTGAGTTCGTCGCGATAAAAAGACGTACGCCACAAAACTATCCTCTCACCTCTCTCTCTCTCTCTCTCTCTCTCTCTCTACCTCCCCTCTCTCCGTTTCTGCTATCACTCTTTCTCTATCTCTCTCACTCTTTTGATACTTCAAGGAGAGTACGTTCGCGTACGGCGCGATACGGTGCGCGAGGCTTTGCTTAATGAAAAAGCTCTGGAGTCGAAAGCTCTCGCGAGTATTACGGCGAATTAACTATCCTCTGTGCGGATATAACGCTCGTATAATGCGAAGGATTTGCGGATGACTCGGTGGAAAGGAGGATAGGCCTGAGTTTCGAGCGAACACGTAGAGGAAGCCAGTTTTCTTTCCCTACCCCTCCTCTGTTTATCATGACTCTCGGGAATGCCTCTGACAAGCTTCTTAAACAAACTTCGTGATTTCCTTACGAGTCTGAACGCGTGTTTATAATTAATCATAATTAACACGTTATCGCGTTCAAGACGGAGCCGATTTTGATATACATACATATGTACATACGTACTTTCCGTTCGGCCGGCAAAGAACACTCAACGGATGTTTTGTAAGTGTGTGTTTTTATATTATGTAAATCAGTTTTGTAAGTGTATATCTTATGTTAAATAAGTTAGTTTATTTATCAGATTCGATACAATGAGTTCACAGAAAACAATTCAGTCTCCAATGGGTTAAACGCCATGGTAGTGTCAGTCACCAGGAACTCGCAATCTTGAAAAGTTTAATTTTATTTAATTTTATCCTAATTTCATTTCTATCTAATTTAGGTAAGTATTCTACTTACTGAGACGATTTAATTCGAATATTGAAATTAGACACCCTGTATAAGTGGGATATGTCGAGTATTTCGATCACGGTGAAAAGACTGAGAGAATGCAATAGCGAACGTTCCCTTCTGATCTAATTTCGAAGGAAGCCACTTAATTTAAATGTCTGCATTCGCCCACCGCCTCATCCCTTTACCCTTTATCGTTCCTTCGGGGACGGAATTAATTGCTTCTTAAGGAAGAGGAATTATGTTTTCAGGAGGCGCCCTACGACCCTAAGAGCTTCCTTCTTTCGCCGTTCTTCCCCCTCCTCCACTCCCTTTGCAAGTTCCCTCCATAGTTCTCTTCTCGATCTCTTTTGTATCCAGTCTTTGAACATCAGTCGAGTTCGTTTCGTATTGTTAAATGGTAAACAAGATAATGCCATCCTCGCGAAAAAGATGAGGGTGGTGTAGCCATTCGCAAACAGTCGTTACGTTACTACTCGTACAATTAACGAGGGACGAACAAAAGTAAGAGAACGTTTCGCGAGTACTTCGTTAAGATAATACAAGTAGAGGGACGAGGTTTAAAGGGACGTAACTTCTCTACAGTCGCTTTTTGATTAAACAAAGTAATGCATATTAAATACGCGCCGTGCTACGTACAAATACGTGGACCCCTTTGTACGGTGTCTGTCGATGGAGTCTTCGTTAGTGCTAAGCACAATTTTGTTATAAATATTTACAGAATCTTCGAGCTGTATATGGTAATTAATCAAGACCACCGGACACCGGCCACACGTGTCGTGTTAGTTCGTAATTGGTACTCGTATTCGGAGCAATACCGTTTGTATTTCGATCTCCGGTGTTCATTTTGTTACACAAACCAAATTCATCGAAGCTTCACCGACCGCGATATACGAAGACACGCGTTGAATAGCTGCAACGTAACGCATTAACGAAATCGATAAATAAATAATTAATTCGCAGGTACATGAATATGTAAGCATAGTTAGGTAACGTACGAATACCTAAAATCATTCGATCCTGTCCGGTATTCAATGAAAAGCCGCTAAGTATTCCGGCAAATTACCGCGGCGTAGATTTTCCATCGCAACATCGAAACACTTTGAACGTGTCACGATAATATCCGTATTTAATTTCAGGCGTGAGACCTACTTTTATCTGATCTCGAGTTACCGTTTATCACTTTCGATAATATTTCCGCGAGGTAGCTGCACGCACCTTGAATTATTTACGAATGAAAATTAATTTAATTATACATACAAGAACGTTGTTAATAATATGATTCCTTATATTTAACACGTTCCTCGTTCGAGCCACTTGGAATTCTGGTGACGTAGACGTTCAACCATGTGTTTGTTAAAATCATTATTTAAAAATTGAATTTATCGCGTTTTTCTCAAATGCATCTTAAACTCTACACCCTTTTCTTGGTATACGTCAGAAGCAAAACGTAATCGTAATAGCGTGGGGCGTATACGTCCCATTATTACAATAATACGGTATTACAGCGTCCAAAAAGAATAAAACGACGTTGATACTGTGATTTTAAAAGCCTCGCGATTTGAATAATCATTGAAATTATCGGCCGAGTCGAGCACTTAGAAATAATTGTAACTTACCCCGGCGAGTTCGTCGCGAGCATACGCAAGGAGTTTAATCTGTTTTTAAAGACTCGTCCCTCTTAGCTACCGTTCGCGTCGAGCGTGCTAGCAATAAGGCTGCACTTTGAATAAGCGAACTTAAGATAGAGAACATACGGAATTTAATCTCTTTTAGAGTCTCGTTATGTGCCTTGCGCATTCTAATGTGCCGTGGAACGAACTGCGACATAAACTCGAGATATCTATAACCTCGCGCTATTAAATATTTCAATATAGCGTTGTGAAAATCATTAGAAGTAATAGAACGTGAAAAATATTTCTATCATAGTCGAGCTGGTATAATATTTACGCTAAGATTCCCAAGATTACCGCTCTGATTACAGAATTCTTCAAAAAATTAACCTAACGAGCTTCCGGTTCGATCACAGAGTGATCATTTCGCAAACAGATGCAATAAAAAGCAGACGACACGATAGAGTTCGCTTAGACAACACACACACACACACACACACACGTATACAAAGTTTCTAAATCCATAGAAACGAATCAGTAGTTACCTACTAGCAAGGCACAAGGTAATGACGCACGATTTAAAATCGATTCCTGTCTAGTTCTCTGCTTCGACAGTTACCTATACTCCCGTTCCTTTCTTCCTTTCTCTCTATTTTTACTTTTCATTTCATTTTCCTTTTTTTTTCTTCTTTCATCTCGACTCGCGCCGTTTCCAGTCGCTTCCTCCTCTCTCACTCGACTCGCTCCCGTAGCTCTTCCAACGACCACAGAGCAGTCAACTCTTTCTCTCTTTCTCTTACGTTTCACGTCAGATGACAGCCAATTTTTATCCCGGTGATTGCATTTGCAATTCCGATGCGCGCGCGTTCCGTGCACGCTTCCACCTCCTGGCCAGCCCTTTTCGCGCGGTATTCCGAACCGATTTGTTCCTCGTCTCCTCTTCTCCTCCATCTCCTCCTCTTCGTCCTCCGTCTCTTTTTCCTCCTGCTTCTCGTGCAGCGGGACTAGACGATAACCATGAGGGAGACCGAGGTCCTTTAAATAGAACGTTCCACGCCCCTTTGTGTATCTTTCCGCGACGCGACATCCGGACGGCTCGCGAATTTCTCTCGACAAACGTTATCGAAACGATTTTTATTTTCTCGTGAGATATTCTCGCCATTCACGCGCGCGCGCGCAATTTTTGGCAAAGGTAAAAGCTTATCCATCGTATTTGTTTGGTACAGTGGAACCCCGTTTATCCGGTGCAACCGGAACCGGGCTCGAACCGGTTGATCAAAGATCCGGGTAATCCGAAAAATTTGTTAACGATACAAATAACATAATTTGCATACACTTTTATTTTATTTATCGTACATTTTGTATACTTATACAATAATAGTAATTATCCATGTATTGATTTATTTATAATTACGTATATATTTTTACGTATGTTTACTTTTTCACGAAGATCCGGATAAACCGATGATTCAGATTAACGGAATATAAATAAACGAAGTTCCGCTATAATTCACGATTATCGAAGCACAAATATTTAAAAGGAATAATTCAAATAATAATATGGATTTTGAATAACGTTGAGAATCTTTAACCAAAAATCCCGATATGGTTAAAACGTAAGTACTCAAATCACAGGGATGTTTCGTATATCCATTTTATCTTATTTCTTTTTTTTTCATTTTCATAAATCCAGAAAGCGCCCTCATCCACGTCCGATTTTGGAAATAATAAGCTTGTGGGAATAAGAGTGAGGGAAGAAGAGGAAAAAAGGGAGAAGAAAGTATAACAAATGGTTCGTGGCAGTGGCGCGAGATAACCCGCAGGTTTCGGGCATAACCGAAATCCCGGTGGCTGATAAATTATCCAAGGGACTGCAGAATTACGCTCGATCGTTGCGACCCTCACACACACACACACACACACACAGAGAGAGAGAGAGACACACACACACAGAGAGAGAGAGAGAGAGAGTCTCTCTCTCGATCTCTCTATTTCTCTCTCTCGATCTCTTTATCTTCCTATTCGCGATACGAGCACCAGCGTGTGCGTCTCCATCCACTCTATTTTTTTCTCACCCTTCTTTTATCTCTATGGTCTTTAACGACGAGCCTTCGATTTTCTCTCGCGAACGCGATAACATCGCAAAACTATCGAATATCGAAGGCGCGAAGCGTGCTCGAAGATCTTATCCCGTCGTTGTGTGTGTGAGTGGGTATAGAACCTGTACGTTCATAAGGTGGATGACGAGCGAGACTTCGGCTCTCTATTATACGGATAAAAGTGAAAAATCGAGGGAATCGAACTCTTACGTCTTCGCCAAAAGCGAAGATACCTACATACGTGCACGCGCCTCTACATCTTTCTCCGGGTGTGTGTATATAATACGCGTTTGTATTCTTCGTGCCGTATAGAGCCCTTGTACCATCGTGGATAATAATAATAATCGACAAATCGAGTCGACATTCATGATGGACGATCTCTCTATATAAGATCCGAAGATCCGTAATTTATTTCTTCTTATATAATAAATCCCGTTAGGTTGCCTCCGTAGTATAACGGTAGTATGGTATAGTATCGAGGATCGTACGAAAGGATAAGAAAAACGTTGTCTCCTTCGATGATTCTCGTTTTTCTCGAACTACAAGCGATCGCTTCCAGAACGTGATAGATCCAACGCGATCGATCTCTCCGGAGCTTCCGTAACTACGACTTGCGAATGGACGAAATCGAGATCCTTTAATTTCTTTCTTCCTTTCCTTTTCTTCGAAGATTTACGATTTATCGAGAAACGAGAAAATAGCATATCGACTTTCGTAAATGTGACGTTTTCCGCGGTGAACGGATATCAGAAAATAGATCTACGAGAGAACGAGACCGAAAGAAAAAGAGATTAAGCGTCCTCGTGGAATAAATCGGCTACGAAATCGTAATCTAAAACACGTGCTTTCTATTTACTCTCGTCATCGTACGGAATAGGTGTATACGTATATACATTTTCCGTAGGTACGTATGCTCATTCATACCGTAGGTACCTACATACGTAAGATTTGCTACGATTTTATCGCAACGTTTCGTGTTCGCCAACACAGGTGTAACTTCGCACGGCGAACAGCTGACGTTATCGCATCGGAAGGTAACGCGTCCCGTGCCGGTAGCTTTTGTGATACATTTACCGTAACACAAAAGCCATACGTTTACTGCGAAGTACATTCACCGGGGCAGACACTCTCTCCCGGAAATCTCGTTTTTACGAGGGCCATCGATTTTTCTAAACGGTTGACTCGTCCCACCAAGAGAGATACAATATCGGCTGATTTCAAGCATGAAAACGTTCGACTTTCCTCGCTGATTTTCCGACAACTTTACGATCAATTTAAACGCTTTCTCTTCTATCCCCAACACATGTATACGCATACGTACATATACGTACGCACAAACGAGAGGAGAGTAAAAAAGGAAAATTTAAAGCATTCATTTCACCACACGATCGTTTCCTCCTCGCTTCGTCCGCTTTGCGCGGCCGCCAATTAACGTTTATACGCGCGTAACTCAGCCGCGCGCGCTGCATCGAATTTTCGCAAACTCTCGTATCACCCTACCGTGATACAATTGGAATAATTTCGCGAAACAACATCAATTACCGGAGGATTTAAATGAAAACAAAGTCGAAATGAGATCAAAGCGGACTCTTAAAGGCTCTTTAATACGGAAGACAACGAGAAAGCTTATCGCGTTTGGGTGCAACAGGTGACGCGTCTCGAAATTGTCAACATTTCATACAACGATAAAATCAGACAGTGGTACCCGGTGTATATAAAACATCTGTAGCTATGTACGCGTATATGTGTATACAGAAATGCCTTTGGCAGGGAGAGGAGGAGTTTGGACTGTTTCAGAAATCAGCCCGAAGCGATCAGGAACGTTGTGTGATCGTTGATACGCGTCGAGACCAGTTGCACTTCAACACCCCGAAAATTACATACCATCCTTTGAAATTCTGATTGCATCTGTTCCATTAGTACAATTACCGTTGATATTGTGGGATCAGATACGACAGAGGTGAGGGTGTGACTACAGAAAGAAATGTTTAAGTCGACTATAGTTGACTTTTACAATTGACAATTACAATATTATGTCTCGACTTACAGAACTCACGACTTCTCGACTCGATTTCTACGACACACGACCCAACGCCCAAATTGCTTTATCTGGATCGTCCAATAACTCACCTCGCGTCAAAGTATTGACACACTCATGCATGCATATAAACGCATTTCGTCGCATCACACAATCACGTACACATACGAATTTCATTATTCACTCTACGATATCTATATTATAATCCCAGCCATTTTTCGAAGAGTTTTGTTCCATCAAAAATTTTATAGAATTTTCTAAATCTTCGAAGAATTTGCAATTCGACGTATTTATCTATACGCATTCACACGGTACAACAACGTTTACGTTTTATACAATCAAGAATGAGGGGAAACGATGGAAATGTTCGAAAGGAAAGTATGTCAACCGTCGATCAAAAGCACCCCGTCTCCCTTGTGTGTTCGTCATTAAAAGTGTTTTTAAAGTCGGCCACATTAAATGTCGTAAGCCTTTGACCGAGAGAGAGAGAGAGAGAGCGATAGACGAACTAGGGAGAAAAAAGAGGGCGACTAAAATGAAAATTTTTCAAACGCGCAAGATTTCAAGCCGCCACCGCTGCCGCGTAACTCGCTGCGGTAAAGTCTGCTTAAAACGAAGGCGGGGCGGAGGGCTTGGGAGAAAAGGGTGGAAAAATGGAGGCAGCGCCCGGGAGATTGGTGGAAGGGTAAATGAGACTGACTCTAAAATATGTGGCTTCGCCATTACGAAGACGTATGTGTCGGGTTGCGCGCACACGCCACGGAAGAACCCACCCTTAACTCTTCAACGATTTGTACCGTGTTAAGGGTGGTTAAGGTCTCCACGTATACCTAACCATCGCGCTGAGCTCTCGTAACGCGTAGACGGACAAAAAACTTTGTGGGAGAGAAGCAAATGCAAGCCGGAGAATTTCTCTCTTCCCTCGTCAAGAATTTTTATTTACGTACCTTCCTCGACGCAATTTCCTATCGTGATAAATAAACGGAGTAACCATGGGGATGAAAGTAGTGTAGTAGAAATTCTCTCTCTCTCTCTGTCTTTCTTTCTTTCTTTCTCGAAATGCTTTTATTCCTCAATTAGCGCGCAATAGAAATCTGTTTCCTTTT
>JAIFRP010000022.1:768632-780947 GCA_032403825.1 Odynerus spinipes | reverse complement strand
TCTCTCTCTCTCTCTCTCTCTATTTCTCTTTTATTCGCGATGCCCGTAACCGTCTTTTGTGACGTCGAACATCGGATGATAAAGAGACAATTTACATCGTCAGGAACGCATCGTCGCCTACAACGAATCCACCTCGTCTCCCCCCCCCCACTCCACCCCTTCGCAGTTCCTTCTACTCGTCGTCAGATGCGACGTTAAGTATTCATCGAGCGTTTTCGCGCTTCGTGCCACCTCGTCCTCACGACGCGCCGTGGCGTGCCTTCAAAAGAGGGATCCAAGAGACGCGCACCCATAACCGCCATTATCGTATCCAGCATCCACCATCTTTCTTCATTCTTCTTCCTTCTCCTCTCTCTCTCTCTCTCTCTCTCTCTCTCTCTCTCTCTTGCTACGATCCTCCTTTCCACGGACTCCTTAATGCCTCGCTCTCTTTTTCAGGCAACACCCTCAAGCCCCCTAGGAGTTACGCGGAAGAAGGTAGAAAATAATAATTCCACGTGGTGGCTCTTCCTCGGTGTTACTCGCCGATTCTTCTAAGCATTCGTTGAATATCCGCCAAATGGGGAAAGAGACTCTGGGTTTCTCTACTGGCTCGATCTTTCTGTCTCTCTATCTTCATCTATCTCTATCTCTCTCCAGTCTTTCCGTCCAATCGAATTTCCTTAATGGATCTTGGACGCCTGCTTCGGACCAGCCACCGAGGTGTTCTCTTCGAAATGATAATAGTGGATCAATGCTAGCTACCGTGCGAAAGAGAATAGATACGTCGAGTGCCGGTTCCGTTTAAAGGGAGAACGGCGTTACGTTTTCATTTCTCTGGGTAATCGTGTCGATGTTCGATCGATGGGAATAATTAGTTAATGCGTCGGATAAGCAGAATGTAAATTATTAACTTGGATATTCTTCTATCGATTCTTCACAAATTTCTTTCGTACATCATTTTATCATCTAATTGGAATTTATCTAGATATTATCGTTCCTAGTAATCATTCTCTCTAGCTAATTGCTAATTTGTTCTATTTGTGTTTACGTTTACTCCATGATTCTACTGCTTGTTTACCTTAACTCTAGTCATGCTCACTACTATTTATTAATTAATAATTAATTACGTTAATTAACTGCCTTCTCTTATGCTATTGCTTTTGATTTGATTTTGTCTCTAGTCTTATTTCTAGGCTTGTTTCACCTACTCTCTGAATTGCGGATTATTTATAGTTGTAATTTTATTTTTTCTCTCTTCGTTATTTTTTTTATATTTCACCGATTCTTGTCATCCCTACGAGCTTGTCACCCCGGATGTAATAAATGCGTTATCTATCTATCTACTCTAATAGTTCCCGGAACTATAATTGTGTTCGAGGGAACATTACTTAATTTCAGTCTCCTTCTTATTTCACATTATCTCGAGTCTCGGAGAACTACGGAATTATTTTCATCGAGGCACGATAAAAGGCAAGAAAAAGATTTCCAGGGCGTGGCACTGTGGCAACAACAACCGATGGCCGAGTATCGCGACAAATAATTGCGTTTCGCCTGATTGCACGGAGGTCCAATCGTTAAATTGTCACTCTCCATTTGCCCGTTCACCAAGCATGCTGGGAAGATCCTAACCAAGGTCGACATGCTAAGAGCTTTCGCGGCCCTACCACATTCACTCTCGCTCTCTCCTTCTCTCTCTCTCTCTCTCTCTCTCTCTCTTTCTTCCTTTTATTCTTACTCGAGCTCTTTCTTTCGAGCTTTATAGGATTCCGTGGCTTTTTCCGACGCAGGGCGCAGTCCGACTGCAAACTCCTACGGAGAAAGAGGTTATTGGGATAGGTACAGTGGCAGAAAAGAGAAGGGAAGCTAGTGGAAAACTCTTCCAACGAAATGGACTGTGCAGGACGAAATCGCAAGCTCGTCCCCCGTTCAGAAAGTCGTGGATGAAAGCTTCGTATCTCGGAGTTCGGAATACTTTTCTCGAGTGCAACGAGCATTACCAATCCTCGTCCTCCTCCTCGTCATCGTCCTCCTCATCTTACGGGTGCTTTAACATATTTCCTCGTGTTTTATTCTGTACGCGACACACGCGATACGTTTCTCAATATTTTATAACTTTGATCACTGGTCCGATTCTAGAAACGATCTTAGCGAGGTAAGATCGCATCGTTAAACGTTCCAGATTGGAGCGAAAGAGTTTTCAAAGTAAAAGGTTCCGAGTAAAACGTTACATTTAATTACCAGCGTCTGATGAACGATTTATTCTTCTTTTTGGATAAGAGGTTGATTGCGAGAGCAAAGAGCCGTAAATAACGTTGTTTACGTGGTCCGATTGTTTTAAAAACGAACAGAGAGGGAGAAAAAGAGAAAAGAGAAAGACGAGCTTCTGTGACGATCGTCCGAAGAGCGCAAAGAGAGCAAAGAGACTCGAGAATAAAGAGGAAAAGGAGGAAGGACTGAAACGGGGAGACGAATCGAAAAGAAGCACAAAGAGAGACTTTATCCGCGGTGAAATCGAGACGGCAGAGAAACCAGAGAAAAAGTATCAATCTCCGCCTAACTTCTCTTCAAACGGAGTCACGGTCAATCGTCGTAAAATGTTTTTCTCCGTCGCTCGTTATCGTTGTTATTTATTTAAAGAAAGAAAACCAAATAACAAAACATCGCGAGATATTCGATACGAAGCTATAGGTTCGATCGTAAAACGTGAAATCCTCGATCGGGCTCCGATAATGCCGTCTACGTTATTTATGTCGTTTTAATAATAACCAAACGTGAAATACGCGATTTAATGACTAGATGAGGGCGAGCGATACTTTCGGAAACGCGCTTGGTTCTATATAATAATCGCGAACGTCATGATGTGTTTACGGAATTATTTTCCCTTAATTACGATACATTCGACATTTATTATTACATCGTTCGCAGCGAATAAAGTACATTTCCCGGTGGACATTTCCTACGTTCGAATTGTTTTCGGAAATCTATGCGATATGGAAATTGTTGTTGTTACGGCGTGTTCGAGATAGAGAAACGACTTAAACTTTCTTCGAGACTAACCCAAAGGATTTCGTTTATCTGAAAGACGGCGGAACCAAAGAAACTTGGATTTTTTATGCGCCTTCTTATCAGACTCCATGATCTATCTATTACCCAAGATGACGCGATAAAACGTTTTTTCAGGCTGCACCTCGTAATCCCATCGATCCTTCGTCGTCTACGTCGTCTCGTCGTCGTCGTTGGCGCATCTCCAGCGTATATATGTCGATATCCTAAAACATTTCGCGAAAAATCTCATACAGGGGGACATTACGGACGTCGTTCTTGGATTCGAGCGACGTGTCATCAGCATTTCAATCGGCGATCGAATTTTTACGTCTATCGGAAATCAAACTGGTGCCTTCCCATTTTATGTACGTGTCTATACCTATATACTCGTATGTACATATGTTATATATATATATTATATAGAATATAAAAAATAGGTGGACATATATATACCTATATATATGAAGAAAGAAAAGGGGGAGGTGACGTCGAACGATTCCACGACTCACAGAAAAGGGGAAAAAAATATTTACGAAAAGCGAGCGTTTAGCTCTGTAACGACGCGAGTAAATCACGAAGGATGCCAACTAGCCCGCGGCCGCGGATATTTGCCCGCTTTTCATATCTCGTTTATTTCTTCTCTCTCGTCTAGCCGCACGCGCGCACGGAAGGGCTCGCGACGATAAATCAGACGACTCGATCTCTTTCTGTTCTCTCTCTTTTTTTTTGTATTATTTTTTTTTCTTTCTATCTCCGATTCCTCCCTCCCTCTCAAACAACATTCTCCCAATCTCCGTAACTTCTCACTCTACCGAGATTATTTTCCAATGATTTGCTACGAGTCCTCGATATTGCGAAGAAAAAGAAATAAGCGTGTGTTACGAATCGCGTATGTGTTCGAGCGATCGCTTTTTTAACAGTTTGAGCGCCATGTCACCGAGATATGGGTGACGTATACGATGTCTATTTAATTCATTCATTAATTTGTTTATTTATGTGGTTGAAAGAAATCCACCGAGGACATTAGATTACTGCTTTTTTCAGTTAGAAAAGTTCTTTAAAATGAAGGAAATGTTTTAAAAGTCGAAAGTGGGAAATAGGACATTGCCAGAGCCGTGACTAATTCTAGGAACGGTTCTTTAATCGAAGTGTTGTAAATTAACGTCCGACTGTTCAACGAAAGTCCCTTATAGTAACAATATCGAATAACTAAAAATATAAAAAATACTCGTAAAACGTCGACTACTCATACGGAACGTCAGATATTATCGAGTAATTTTAAGGAAATTTTGAAAGGTCGAAAAAGGGATTGGAAATCTTATCACTCGAAGGACCGGTTGAGTACCCGCGCCATGTTTAGATACCATTTGCTCTGTCAAAGCGCGAACCCCTTGACTTTTGATAAAATAAAGGAAGAGAAAGCTGAACCCACCAGGAGTAAAACGATCATCGTTGCGGATCGATGGAGATAGACAATGCTCCTCTGTGTTTTCCTTTCCTTTTTTTTTCGAGGACCACGAAAGGGAATCGCGCCGCACAAATTCGTTTCTCTTTCCTATCCCAACCCTCCTCCCCCTTTACCCTTCACTCTCTTTTTTCTCATCGCCGAAACGCGAGAATCCAGGCTTTCGCCTTGAGGACGTCAAACGCGTCCGTGCGAGCTGCCGAGTCCGTACAAAAGATCGAAATTGCGAGGAAAAGGGACCGAAGGGTGGAGACAAAAAAGAGAAAGAAGAAGGAAGAACGAATTCCGCGCGTTTCAGCCGTGAAAACGCGCTCCGTTCGGTTCCAAGTATTTTGGCACAAAAACAAATCCCGATGCGCTCGAAGGTCTCCTCTCTTCTTTTCTTTTCTCTTCGACTTCCACCAACTACGGCTACGTTCGCTTGATCACTTTCCCTTCCGCCTGTCCCTCTCTCTCTCTCTCTCTCTCTCGCTCTCCCTCTCTCTTTACGTTTTCTATTCTCTTTCCTGTAAAATCGAAGAATCCGTCCCTAGGGAAAGATACCGAGAAAGGCCAAAGTTTACGCAACCTTTGACGAGAGACGTTACGAATTTCGTAGGGAAATTCAGGGAAAACTGTTGAAGGGTTGGGAAAGGATATTTCACGAGTGACCGTACCGAACTGTAAAGAAAGGTGATATTTAGAACAAATTGAGTACGTTCTTTCGAAACTTTGAACAAAATTCACGGTTTTCGCGTTTCAATAATAACTTTAAAATACATTTCTTACTATTACAAATCTCACATATGATTTTCATGCAAAATTTAATGTTTAATTTTTACTTAAATTGTATTTTCTTCACATTCGTCTCAAATTAATGAAAATAGACCTAATTAAAAAAAGGCCTATATGAAAAACGGAGATATAACAAAACCAAGTTTACTGCATCAGAATGGAGCAAACCACGCGAAAATCATATCTTCTTGAACGATTAAAAAAAATTGCCGATTTTACGAGTAACTTACACTCTATTTAATCACCTCGATTACTCTAAGCGAGCTTGTACGCTATTAATTCCTCGATCGTTCCGCTCGGTTTTGCATATTAAGGTAGGAGGATAGTAGAAAACAAAGTGGTGGGATTAAAAAGGATGGGAGCATCTGTAAGGAACTTTCACGACGTGTGTTCGTATGCATACATATGTGCACTCGGATCGGACCAAAACAGATACAATTTCGTCGGACGATTTATCGTTCGGTGAAACTGCCACGTAAGCAACACATTCGAGCGGAAAATACATCGATCAAATCGCGAAAAGGAGCTAGAAGAGTGGGAGAGAGGATGCAACGGTATAATTCGTGGTGATGCAGGCTGCTCGTTAAAAAGTTTTTTCGGAGAAAATCTCGTATACATCTCGTCGAAAGGTTACGTCACGCTAAAACCTAGAAAATCGCGCGAGCCGAAAGGGAGGAACAGAAACAACGTGGACGTTCGACGAATAAAGAGCGACGATAAATCGTACGAGGTAACTTTTTTTTCTTTTAGAGTCGATGAAGTTGCCGAAACGAAATCGTCCTTTAATAAAAACCGAGTAACGCTCGCCACGTTTGATGGGTCTATATAATTTGCAATAATTTAACTACGTAGAACGTTGTTCGCGAGCGGATTCAAATTTAACGCGACTATTCGGCATGAATGCCTCGCTATTTAGTACGCTACTTCATTTCCCGTTGAAAGGAAAGAGAATGGAGAAAAGAAAAGAAGGGAGAAAGATACAGAGAATAAAAAAGAGAGAAAAATAGCACGCTTTGGTCCAATCTTCCAACGACGCGCCACTCCGCCGAAACGCACGCTCGAAATTAAGCTGCCATTAAAATCGCTCTCATTACCCGTCCTACCGTGTTCCTCCGGCTGTATAACGTGTCGGTTTTGTGAGCTCGAAGTTGCTCCGCTATACGGCTAAAGACACTTTTGGATACAATCGCGAATATATTTCGTATCCAGGACCGATCCTAGCCACTCGGCGTAACAATTACGAGCTTTTAAATATCCAAGTAACTAGCTCCTCTATGACTAATTCCGCTTACTATCGTTTACCTAGTTTCTTATTTCTTTTTCCTTTTTTTTTCGTTTCACTCATAGATCTTGTAGATTATATTACGTGTGGATTTTTATGCGTTTGGATCGAAGGGTAAAAAAATCGAAAGAACTTGTAAACGAAAGAGAGAGAGAAAGAGAGAGAAGAATATTTGTTACCATGCAGACTTTTCAATCCACCCCTCGCGTTCGGTTCACTCATCCCTCGCGGTATTCGTCGAGAGGAGGACCCGATGGTAATTAATTTTAATGAAAGTACCTTTTCGTCGCGCGCGCGGTCTTCGGCGGATTTTCGTTGCGACCTGGAGATCACGATTAAATCGAAAATCCGCTGGTACTGATTCGGCTACCTGATATAAAGGGAGCTCGTGAGTTATTTCGAATAGCATTGGATGAAATTTCAAAAGCAACAGGATATAACTCAGCCAATGATTCCTGTTATATATTTTACAAATTCTATTATTTATTTTGGGGCGTAACGTAAATAAGTTCGGTTATATTTAGTAATTTTGTTATTTATTAACCAATTAAAGAATTACATTCAATCAGTTATGTGATCTCCATTGTTGTGACAGTTTCTCGTTTTAAAGACAATTGGTTAAATACTATATGTACAGTAATTACGTTTATAGTAATAAAAATTGCGATTTTTTCAATCGTAAGCCACAAATTTATTATGTAACTTGAAAGTTGACAACTCACGCGTGTTTTGGCAAAAGAAAGTGCCCGGCTTCGTCAAAAATTATTTTTTTAATCTCGAATTCTAAACGAAGAATCACAAGCAGCATTTTCATCAAATTTTACTTTGTCGTTTCCGAAAAAAAAATAAACGCTGTGCAAGCTCATAAAAAGTAATCGAATAAAATGTCGTTTGTTAACACAGACAAAACGCAAAAACTTTCTGTCCAACTCAATAGAATATGTTCATTTTTATAGCAACCTAATAAAAGCGAGGAAGAAAGAAAGGGATTGATAAATAGACAAAAGTACCAACGAAGTAGGATAATTCTTCTTTGCAATTTTACGAGCCCGATGGGCTACACGACGTGCAGCGTGAAAACAACAAAATAAAACTTCCCGATCGCGTCAATATAGTGCGCGCACGATCTGTGTACTTTTTCGAAAAGTCCGTGAAATCGATAACCTGATTTACGAAAGTCAATAACTCAACGAGAGTGGGGGAGCGGCAAAGGTGGGTGTGGGAGCGTTCAAACAAGCGTACCGCCGGCGGCTAGCCGCGTTTGTTCGTCATCCGCTTGATGAATGATGACCACCACTCATGGAAGAAACTCGAACGTGAAACGTACCCACCAACGCGATGACACAACAACGCACGCCGATGAAATCGCCAGTTTCATTGAACGCGAGTAAGACGTTATAGTATCGACAAAAATCTGTAGTCTCGATTATCAGCAACAAATATAAGAACACGTTATCAAAAAGACGCGAGAATCGGAGGTAATATACCAGGCGAAAGCTTTTAAACGAGCGATCGTGCGGGCGATTATGCTGAAAGACACCTGGACATCTCGAACAAGCGATATGACTGGAATAATGGACTCCTAACGTGGAAAACGTCACGTTCGCGATGAAGTAGGTAAAACCCAACGGTGACATCGCTCGCTAATCGATGTGCCACACCCAATCTACGATAGATTCCTCATCGAGTGGATAGAGAGAGAAAGAAAGAGGGTGAAATGATAAAAAAAAAGAGAGAGAGAGAGAGAGAGAAATGAAGATTGAGCATAGATACGTGCGGATCGGTCATCAGGGTATAGTTAAGGGTATAACCCAATCAATAGCTAGATATTCTTGGAACGGATCGAGAGCTCTCCCGCGCTTTTCTCTCTCACTTTCACTCCCCTTTCTCATCGGTACCACCTACCACGAGCAAGCTACCACGTTTCCAACTTCCAGCGGTAGTACCAGCAACGTACTTTAACCCCGGCCTCGTAAAAGTCGACATTCTGGCACTGGCAGTAAATTCAAAGTACAGTACGATCAACGAAAGATCGCTGACTCGTAGGAACGAGAAGAAAACTGTCCTGGTAGGACGGAGGCCGGGGGTAAAGTCGACCGGTTACTTGATGGAAGGAAAAGGGAGAATAAAGGAGGATTACGTCTTATTCTTTCCTCCATCCAGATGCGTTCCCTTAATCCGACGCTGACATTGATTCGTTTTGGATTAACTCGGGACGCTCGAGCACGCTAACTCCGAGCCAGTGAGTTTTCGTTTGCGTCACGTAGCCCACGTAGAAAAATCGATCTGGATCCGAACGTCTCCTTCTTCCGCTCTTCCCTTCTCTCTCTCTCTCTCTGTCTCTCTCTCTTTTCCTTTCTTTAATCTCTATCCTTACGAAGGACACGATTCTAGGCGCGAGAGGGCTCGATCTTGCGAGTCCATCGACTTTCGGAAGACTCGAGAATGTCTCCGGGTATGAGAGAGAGAGAGAGAGAGAGAGTAGAACTCGCTTGCTCATCGAGCTACCTCGTTAACCATTTGATACATTACGAAGTTTATACGATTGCACTTGAAATTTTTAATTACACTTCAAAGCTGCGTACATACCAAGATATCGAATCACTACCCACTCTATTATTTGTATAAACAAAATTAGTTTTACAAACGAGTTTCAATCGTCAAAATTTCAATATCGACTATACAATGATACCGAGTCGTGTTTATCAAACAACAATCGATATCTCGAGCGAGGCCTTTAATTAAACGTATTTCCAAATGATTTGTCGTATTTACGATCGTCTCCAATTAAAAGCTATTGCACCCTATTGTGATCGCAGGTCATGGGGGGCAGGAGGTGAAAATAGGGGACAGGGGTGAAGAACGAGGGAGAAACTCGAGTACAGGGAGTCAATTAAAATAAAAGGATCGAATCGGTTATCAACGAGATCATAGGCGCGAGCGTGACTCGTACGAAGCGATGAATCGTGAACGCAGCTAACTGGAAATGTTGGAAAGGCGCCAAGAATCGAAGCGCCGTGTGTGCATATATGTGTGCGTGTGTGTCTCACAGGAGTTTGTTGATGCCTTCTGATGTCGTACAAAGGGATTACGAGCGGATAAAAGTCGGAAAAGATGTCGCGCGGCTGGATTTATTTTCATACTTTCGGTTTATACGAGTTAGCTCGAGTTAATAACGTTAAGCGAATACTTCGATCGAAGTCGTCGCAAGTGATGGAAGTGAAAGAGAAATTCTATGATAGTAACTTCTAAGTTTTCTAATGAATCCATGCTTTGGTAATTGGACTCGATAGACAATAATATATTTGTTCTATCTTGTTAATGCTATATGTTATTATTCGTGCCAATAATCTAATAACTAATACCAATAATATATTCTAATACTAATAATCTAATAACTAATCAACTACCAATTCTAATCGCTTAATCAAAATTACTCCAATTTTTACAGCAGCCTCGTTTCAAGAAAAACTGAACGTGCAACGATAGCTTGAGGAAACGATGATGGCGACAATGACTATGACGACAACGGAGATGATACGCATAATGATCGATGGATTCATTAGGGTCAGATGGATGGATGGATAGACAGTTAGAGATTAACTATGCCATATCGAGTATCACAGTCAAGTTGAATACACCATCAACGGCTTCATCGATTGCCGGATTTACCAAGGGGGTAACGATTCAAAGTTCCGGCGGTGTAGTTATCGATGCTATACGAACATATTGCGCGACTCAGTAACACCAAGCACGCTTTATCGATAAGGATACCAAGGTAGATGAGTATCGTCGATGATCAAAGGATACCATCGGTGGTTGGACCAAACGCGTTACGTCAATTCCTGCCGAAGGACAAATATTTATTCACGCGTGAGACAAAGGAATTCGAATGAGCAAATACGAAGTTATGATTTCTTTAATATTTATTACAAAATTGTGCGAATATTTATAATAACATTTGACAAGTATATATCTTGATAGTGTAGACATTTAACGAACGAAAGAACGCCGCCGCATTTATCGACGGCTAATTCCAATGGCACGCGTCCGAATTAGTTTTGTTTTTCCATTTAGATTTTTTACTTTTGCCGTGTCGAGCCCTAATCGTTGGACGAAAAATTCTGTCCTCTCGCCACACGCCCTATATTATAAATTCAAGGAGATAGAAACGATGTATTGTGAAACATTTTCTAGATAATCAACCAACGTAGTTTGAAACAACGGTATTCCCTCTCGCTAGTTAGACGAACTTGCCTCGGAGTTATACGAATCGAGTTCTTCATGAGGAACAATAGGTTCGAAAGCTTGTCAAGGTTATCGCGGCTCGAACCTTTCTCGCTTCGTTACGCCAAAGTATCTCGAAAGTTTCCACACTGGTCTACGGCGGTGTGCCTCGGGAAGCGTTAATCAATATAAACGTAAGTAGAAACTTCGTTTAAACGAGGTGCCTTCGTTTCGCGAAACATATCCATTATGTTAACCGCGTAAGGAAAGTTCTTCCCGGCACGAACCTTTCGTACTCTCTAACGAGGAAAATCCTTGCAGGCTGAAGAAGAGATCCGTAGAGAGTACGCTGAATAATAAAACAAAGGAAAACGTTAAAACGACGGCGCCGCGGCGTTGAAGGATTCGGATAAATCTTCCACGCGATCGAACGAGCTTAGACGATTCTCTTGCTGATGGTAATAAATTCAACCGGGGTTCGATATCCGACGAGAGAAGGTCTGACTTAACGTTCGCGGGAAATCTCGCTTAATATAATCTCCTTATTAGTCGTCTAGCTCCATTTCCGCCCGCCCAGTTTCAACCTAGGACTTAATTTCTCACCCTATCCCACGGTGTGACTACGAGCGGGTATCTTCCAGCCGATTCATTCCTGGCATTCTCGGCGACTCGAGCTAAAATCGTAGTTAGGATCTACGAGGAAGACGTTTAACGGTATAAAACGGTCCGATCTCCGATCGAAGTTCGGAATTTTTACATTACGAAGGACTTTGCGTACGTCTTTCTCTTTTCTTATTTCTCTCTCTCTCTCTCTCTCTCTCNNNCTGTCTGTCTCTCTCGTCTTCTCCTTAAAACTTTGGAGGACTTCGAAAGTAGTCGGAAGTGAGAAGAAAAGATAAAGTATTTTCCATCCCGTTGCGACTTTTATCACCCCGTGGCCACCAGCATCGTCGTCTCCGCCTTGGCTCGAGGAACCTCGAGACATTCCATTCTCTTTGGAATAAAACAGAAGTTACTACAAGAAGAGAAAGAAAGAATAAGAGAGAGAGAGAGAGAGAGAGAAGAGCTATGGTTATTTCTCACGGTTTAGGGATAGTCCAAAACGCCCGTATTCATCGACCTGTAAAGCTCGATAAGGCCCACAGTCCACGATAAGGTCACCGAGGGCCCCGCAACCTCTAAGAAAGAAAACGATGGAAAGAGAAAAAGAGAGAGACGAGATTTATCGCTCTTCCCGTTTAAATCGACTTCTCGAGACGAACAAAACCAAAAACACTCGACGAGACTTTCACTCGTTAATTTAACATGGTCTTGCGAAAATTGCGAAGCTTTTAGGACACAAACGGCATACTGTGGTCCTAGGCTGGAAGGTTAGTGCCACGAAATGTGGCTGCTGGTTTGTTGCTGCAAAATCAATATCACTCTACCCACACCCTTCTCTCTTTCTCTCTCTCTCTCTCTCTCTCTCTCTCTCTCATATACGCGCTAGCAAGCTCGAGTCTCTCCCTCTTTGTCATTCTGTCTCCCACTTTCTCTCTCT
>JAIFRP010000022.1:718836-730218 GCA_032403825.1 Odynerus spinipes | reverse complement strand
CGACCCATTCGAAATAAAAAAGTGAAATAATTCAAAGTCACGGTGAACGTACGTATAAAGAAACGAAACGTAAAGTCAAAATTTCCTGTTAACTCTTATATCACTTAAATCGTCCCGACGATACAAACTTTGGAAACAGGAAGAAGTAGAAGGCGACTTAAAAAAGGCAAAGAGAAAAAAGAAGAGTCGAAGAACAGCAGGCAATGGCATCGCTCGTAATACGGAAACGGGAGCGTTAACGCGCCGAGAGAGGCGGACGCTGGCCTTTCGAGGCGTGAATGGTGGTCGGTTCGAACTTTTAATTACCTGATACTTAAGAGCCGCCGAAAGAAGAAAAGAGACGACGAGATGAGGGCGAACGCGAAGAAGAGTTGAAGCAAACGAGGAGAGAAGGAGAACGCGAGAGAAAGAGAGAAGAAGAAGAAGAAGAAGAAGAAGAAGAAGAAGAAGAAGGAGAAGAAGCTCGCGGACTTTGGAATGAGCAGAACGATAGAACTTTCCCCGTTGGTAAAATAGGTTTTAGCCACTCGAAACTACCGACTAACAAGACCGAAAATCTTTCGAACGCTTTTCACCATCGCGTAACGCCGCGCGAGAAAACTTGCCGCGTACGATCTTCTTTTCCTCGCTGATTAAACGAACGAGCGCGATCGAGCCGGCCATAGCCCGCATCTCCCACCGTTATCAACCACGAAAGTCATTTCGCGAAACGTCACGAGCATTCCGGCTATTTCGAATTTATCTCCTCGTGCAGAAAGCGTATTTACCTACCTTGTAAAAAGTTTCACGAGCACGTCCACCGGGGATAATTAATTTGGATAATGTTACTTCAAGCTACGTAGGGGGATAAAAAAACGATGCGAACGGCTTTATTCTTTTTTCCTACGTTTCTTTTTTACATTTCCGGTCGGCAGTTTACGCAGCTCTCGCAAAACCGGGAAAGAAAATATTTCGAGTACCATGCGCGCGTTTACTACCTGGGAAAATTGCGATTACTTTCGTACCGCGTGAGATATCGAAAAACGCCAAAATTTACTTCGGGAAGAATCAATTTTGTAACTCGATACGGTTGGATGATATTTGTTCTTCGTATAAAAAAGTCTACCGTTTCTCTTGCAAGCCAGTCGAACGATACGAAGCGATGCGTACGTTTATTTAAAAAAGAAAGTAGAAAAATATTAGCTTCCCTTAACAATGCGGATAATACAAAAAGATAAAATGAATCATCGATAAAAACCAAACGTCGGAAGGTTCGAAAACGAACGATAGTAAATTAATTTTCAAGAAAGTGCAACGAATCGAGAAAACGACAGATTAATACGTTAATCCGTGCAATCTCTCGTCCCGGTGTAGGGTTACCGTTACTTTGCTTATTAAAATCAATACGCGTTCTCCCCGGACGGTGGAGATATGGTACATACCTACGTAGGTGTATTTCGACGCATGTCAATCAGCAAATAGCAGTCGAGGAAAGTACGGGTACTTACGTGGAATATTGTAGGAAATTATTTTCAAAGGTAACAAGGTTATAGAGGTAGGAGCTTTTAAAAAAGAAAATAAAAGAAAATAATACGTTTCAAGCAGAAATATATTTTATTATCGAATAATAGTGAAAATCTGCCGTGTACAAAAAGTTGGAAAAGAAAGAAACCGTCATTAAAGTACTAATCGCGATAGTATAACGCGAAACGGTTCAGAAACGATGTGATAATGGAACTCGACAAAAAAAGTCAATTTTCCCGCCCGTCCAAAGCAGAGCGCGTCGCCTCGGTATTTCCCCGCGGGCTGGCTGGTGGGACCGATGTATTTAATTGAAAAATGTATAATTCGTGATTTCCCACGGGAGAAACTCGTTTCCCTTTTCTCTCCCTCGCGATCGTTAATCCACGCCGAAATAAAATTCCTGGACGACGATCTCCGACGAAGCGATACGATTCCGATCGTTCGAGATCCGTCGTGATCGTCTTAAGATTCGAGGAATCCCGCTTTCTCTTTCCCACCCACTGAAAATTTATAAGAAGCAGGGTGAAAGGAAATGGAGAAGAGAGCTCGAGCGGGTTGGGTATTCAAGTTTTCGCTGGAGCCCTTCGGCCCGATCGTATCATCAATTATTTCGTTCCTATCAGTTCTCCTCGAAACGAGACGTAGCACACAGTGGGCGCCGACAGGGCCGTAGCAGTAGTCGATAACAATGTACCTCGTTTACCGGGGGGATGAAAGACGTAAACAATTTCCGGTGAATATAGCTCGCGTATCCGACAGAGTCGCGTCTCTCTTTCTTTCTCCCTTCGCTTTTTTATTGTCCCACACGATAGCACAGGTTCGATCGACGAAACGCATACCCTATACCCTATAAACTTTAGTGTACTTTATCAATTTTTTCCCCCTTGAGGATAACGCGTCCCTTTCCTCGTGGAATTCTTCGATCATTAAAGCATCGCGAATTTATCGTTCGACGAAATTTCAGTCTCTTCTCTCTTCCTGTACGGGAAGATCGTAAACGAAAAGAAAATTAATAACATTACCTTCCGATCTGTACATTTAGGTGAAATTCACGAAACGTGTCTCGACCGACGCGCCAAAGATCAACAGCGCGACCGATTTTACGATTTGTCGCGTTCGCATTTTCTGCGTATTTCACACGCCGCTCGACGCTCCGAAGTCATTACAGACGCGTCAGTGTCAGGCGTCCGACCGCATCCGAGCTCGGCGAGAGTAAGAGAGAGAGAGAGAGAGAGAAAGAGAGAGAGCATTGATAAAAATTCGAGCGAAAAAGAGGAAAACGCAAGAAACGTGAAGGGTGAAAAACGAAACGTGGTGGGATAAAAGATCGGTCGCAACAACGACACCGACCGACCGGCCAGCGGCGCAATATTTCTCCGCTGTCATGAGCGCTCGTTTGGCCCAGATATCTCCGGCCAGTAACTTTCGAGAGTGAAGATTCACGTAAAACTCGATTACATTGATCCAACCGAGTCGAACTGTGGTAACGAAAAATTGAAAAGAGTATGTTACGTTGCCAGAAGAGTATTGAAACGAATTTCACGAACGATCTTCAGATTTATCGTGCGTCGGCGAGGTTTGCAAGCTTCTCGAGAAAATCGAGAATACGAGAGCACTCGTGTGGGAGCACTTTACATCGATATCCTTTTGTTACGTTTCAAATAGAAAAAAAAAGAAGAAATAAGAAAGAAAAGAAAACGTAAACGTAATATTTCAAAATTCTCATCGACGTCACCTTACATCGTACACCATTCATCGTAATCACGAAGCAGTCAATTTTACACGATTCACAGATACTTATACGAGCATGAACGATGCCATCGATTACGTTGAGAAAAAAAAATCATGTAACGAGATAAAACACGTACGAGGCTAGTGGGTACTCTTACACGCGAGAGAGATCCTCGTGTCTATCGAATACTTCGAATACGACGAAAAAGTAGAACCAAGAACGTTCGAGGAAGACGTTCGAACGGTACGACGGCCAGAGGCGAACTGACGCTTCGTAACGCGCGCGCCTCCCTCTGAAACGAGGAGTACCGGCGAGTGCCGAACGAAACTACGACTGCGACTACTACGACGATCACGGCGACGCGATGAGGACGAGGACGAGGACGGGGGGTTGACAACCCTCGAAACCACCAGCTTTGAGAACGAGACGAGTATACGCGAGTCTACGCTCGTTTACTTTCCTCGTCCCTTTAACTATGCACGCGTGCACACGCATACACACACACCCATCTACGAGTTATTTAATTGCATTATGATCAGACATAAACGGGGAGTTCAACAAGTGAGGAATCAACCAAGCGATGGTAATCCCTCGAAAAATCGACGTTTAAGCTTCGAAAATCGCGCGCGAGCCCCCGCGTTGATGCGCGCGCGCGCGCGCAATTTCATCCCATATGTGTATACGAGGACCTTGTTGTCGGCCGATAATGATATGCTAATCCCATTTGCGCTTGGATTTATTTTATTACGGCCACGTTCCGAATGAACTCGGAATTTATTTGCGTTGCCTGTGAAGTTAATACTACCTGCCCCGACCCCCACCCCGCCTCGCGTGCTTCCTCACCACCCCAAAATCGCGCCTCGATCTGGTCGCGTTCGACGTGTGTACGCGCGTGCGAATGAAAATTCATTACGTCGAGCTCTTCTGTTAGAAGTTCGTTCGTTAGCGTGAAATAATATAAGCGGGACGTCTTTGAAGTTGACTTTTACTCAACATGTTCTCGGAAGATGGCTCGTTATTTTATCTTATGTAAGTGTTTTGTTAAAAATTGTTTTTAAGAAAAATGATCAAACGAGGATTGCCCAATTTCACGTAGTCAAGAGGATGTGTTGTTAGTTTGAATTAGAGGGGAAACAACGGGACACTGCTGAAGTACCGAGCGAAGGGTATAAATAGGCGAACAGAAAAACAAATAGGTCAGTTTGTGTTGTACCGTCTTTGAGTTAGGACGTGTTGTTAATTATCACTTATTGCTCATTATTATTATAATTACTCAGTTGTACTAACAACACGGTACACGTTCGATCTATTTTTATATTTTATTTTTACATTTATTTTACATTGTTCATTCTCATCTGTTTAATTACAATACAATAAATAATCATTAATATTTAATTATTATACTCAACTGATGATGAGTAAATGTTTGATCTAATTTTCTTTTTTATCTTTAAATTAATTTGTTTTACATCATACTACACAATAATCATTATTTCCAATTTATATCTATTTACATTAATATTACTTATTTTCTATATTCGATCTAATGCACGTAAACATACACATACGATGTAATATAAGTATAGTACGGTACATCGAGGATTATCGCAATAGCGACTTATTATAAGGCGCGAAGCTCGTACCATAGATCCAGAATGCTAGAACGTGTGCGTTCTCGCGACGCTCACGCTCTGTATAATTGTGTTGTAATAGCTGTCGCAGGTGCCGCTTCGTTAAATTGTTAATACGTTGTAGCAGCAAGCTCGTTGGAAATTTCCGTACTTAATGCACCGGCGTGCACCTACCGTGCGCGATAAACTTCGCCATTCCAGTTCCCGACTGTCAACGAGTTACGCCATTTATATCGATTGAAAAACACAAAAATTAAAAGGTGACGGTTAGAAAGTGAGCCGCTTGCTTTGTTACGTGGCCGAGCCTTTCTCATATAACTGTCTCTGACTGGTGGAATTTATTTTTTGCACAAAAATTGAAGTGTTAAATAAAAACATGTGTTTTTTTTAAATATTCCTACAAACAATCGAGTATTTAAAAAACACTCTACGTTACGATACGAAACTGGTAGAACAATTTCCATTATTTACTTTACATAGGTTCATTTATACGAAAAAAATATTCTCCCGCCAGAATCCAACGACGCGTTCTTACGAATAAAATAAAATATCGTGTAATAGAAAAGACATAAAAGGGTCCATAAAGTTCGAAAGAAAAAGGTTCAGTTCTCGTCTAGATCAGCGATAAATCAAAACTCATCGTCGCGATGATTGCGATCGTTGGACTCGAACGATGGTCGAAAGGGAATCAAGCGAGGAGATACAATTTCGTGGTTGAGTCTCGTGTTACGAAATTGCTGGAGGACTCGGAGGGAAAGAGTGAGTCGAAGAGAAGGGTGCGCGTGAAAGTGTCGCTGAGTTTGGTGGAAAGGTGGGACAAAAGGAGGGTGGAACGGAAGGGTAGGGTAAAAGAGTAAGAGGAATGAAGGGAGAGGGAGGGTGCGAGTTGTAGGAAGGGACCATGGTCACCAGCGGATAGCTCGAGGTCGTACTACGTGGACCGAGGTCGGAGGCTACGACAGTTACGGATGTGACGTTGTGCAGCTGGAGATATACGCGTCAGTGAGATCTACATTGTGATCGAGAAGGCCAGAGAGAGAAAGAGAGAGAGAGAGAAACCTGACTTTGTGATTCGATAACGGATGCGTTTCGTGGTCGGCTCCTGGTTCCTTCGAATAATGTTTCAAGTTACTCGGAGATACGTTTGAAGCAAACCCGAAGGTTTACTCTTCGTTTCCTAGAATGAAACCGAGCCTCGCTGGAGCTGGAATTTCGAAATTAATTGTAAGCCGAGTCTTTGGGCACGGTAGTAGATCCATACGAAGATGAATTTCTCGAAGACTTCAGGAAGATCATAGATCACAGGATAGGTTGCATCAATAGAATTAGAAAACCATAGAGACGACGACAAGAGGTATTACTGTTTTTAGAGAGCACGTTAGATTATTATTTTTATAACGTAGATAGCTTTACGCTGCGACGCGACGTAGCCGTAAGTTTGCTTTTACTTTTACCCTTCCTTAAATACGCACCTGTATGTGTATGTGTGTGTCTGTGTGTGTGTATAGATATATATCTTACAGTAGAGCTAGATATGAACGTTACTGCGTACTTTGTACTAGCACGGTACGTACTAAAGTCAAAATGACGAGATCGCCTGCTTGCTCGGTAATATAACGTGTCGTGTTTAACATCCCCTACGTCGTATATACTTTATGACTGTGAAAATATATGGAGGAACAAAATGTGAGCTAATGTTTATGAGATAGTCGTTTGATCTTAAATACGATATTATGTCGTGACAATGGTAACCGAATTCTATCGAACGATTCGTATCTTATCTTTCGACGAAACTTTCACGGTCAATCACGGAAAAGTTATGGAACCTAATCTTTTTGTAATCCAACCCATAAAAGCCATTGGACCGATAGGATAGCTCGAGATTTCATCGATGGAAAGGAAAAGAGGTAAATGAAACGTTTGCTTTAGCTGCTAGGATCGAATCAATTGACCTTGAGAGGTAGGGTAAACGTAGGAGAGATACGATCATCCGATTGGCTCATTATCCGTACACCATGTCGCGGATCCTATCCACCCTTCGCAATTTGTGCTCGGTTTGATTTGGTTCTGTTCGGTTTGCTTTCGGTTCACCCTAATTCGATCCTGGTTACCGTGTATTCGATGTAACGATTGATGCTTCTACGCGGACCATCATATTTCCACGATTAGCATGAACTTCTGTTACATACTCTCGTAGCTCACTAATGATTTAAAAAATTAGAACGATCGTAATATCAATTCTAACTACTATGATCATTCGACAGTCCTCGAAAGTATAGTAGGTATGTCACGCTGGCTAATGAAATAAATGAAGAATTATTCAGCCAACGAAACGCTGGACCAGCTAAACTGAAACTTTCCAACTTCCGGAGCTTTCTGAAAGAAGGAAAACGAGAAATCGAACGTCGTGAATCACTTAACGGTGTCAGAGGTATCGTTCGAAGGATTAATCGTGTATTCACGCCTAATGGACTTCTTCACAGGGTCTGGGAACATTGCCGTGAGATGCTGCTCTCCCAACGGGGCGAATTCCATCGTGAACGTCAAAATGGAGAGAAGGGGTGAGAGAAAGAGAGAGAGAGGTGGGTAGGGGAATAGCACGTGCCATTGAACAATCAAACAATACCGACGGACAATAGCTGATGCGTTAAGTGCCCGAAGACGAAGGGCTTGGTCAAAGGGCGCACGGGTGCCTGTGGAAAATCAAGCATCGCTGAGGAACCCATTGTAACTCTCCTTGTAAACTTTGGTGTTCTTGTAGGAAGAGAAGAAAGGAGAGAGGGAAGCAAAGAGAGAGATGGGGATGGGGATGGAGGCAAGATGAAGGGACGAGCACAGGGGAGGGGTAGTGGTCGAAGGAAAGCGCGATCTGAGGGTTGTTTCTACCCCATCAATCATGGTATTTACGCGCACGATCCGCCAGCCGAGTTTCAAGCCCCAAAAGCACAATGCCGGAAAACTCGCAGAAGGGAGAGCTTCGATTTTCCAAGAAGGAAGAAAGAAAGAGAGAGGGGGAGAGAGAAAGAGAAAGAGAATCTCATCCAACCTCTCGCGCTCCTACTTTTCAACCACTCATCTTCCACCACCCTCACCCTCCACGCTACTTCCCATCGTCCAAAGTTCATTCTTCGCATAATAATATCTAAGTGCTGGTGGCTGGTTCGAATGGAAGACGATGGAAGTCAAGTGAAAATAATACGAGATCTGTATCAGGATTAAGAAAAATCGTTATTCGATTGATCTCTCTCGGCTATCGGGACACGATCCAAGATTTTGAGTATGCTTTCCTCCGAACTCACGAAACAAATATTGCGTACGCCTCGTGTAAATCTACGGTGACGCGAACAAGATCTCTCGATTCTATTGAAACGGCTTCCGAGTGAACGAAGTTGAAGTTAAAAGGGCTGAGACGAAATTTCCTCAGACATCGACGGACTTATTTTCATGGGGTTGACGTAAAAATATTTGTCAATGCACTCGGTAGACATCGGGTCGATATTTAACCGAGCCAACTTCGCGAGCATTTCGCCTCGACGTTAGGATGTCGAAGTACGAAGAAGCAACGTAATTGAACCAACGCTACTGGTGGGACTTAAGCAATACAAAAAGCTACAATGGCATCTGACTAATTACACGCGCACCGTAATACAGGTGCATCTGCCATTAAATCCAGGTATATACAGAGGCCACAGGTATTTCAGTCGGTTAATTAAGTGGGAACAGACCATCGCATATGTTACGTACGCATGCCGTAGCAAAACCAGCGAACCCATTCCTCCAGGTTCCTCCATTCCCAATGGATGAGAGAGAGGAACGATCGTCACTGATCAACGCGCATGAATCGAACTTGGACACCTGGCTAAATTTGAGCTTGTTGCTCAGAACATACACGACTACGTGTATATAGGTATGTACTACATACGTTTGCCACCAAAGTAATACTCTCCGAGCACATTTGCGTGTACCTGTATGCGTGTACATGGGATTGAGCTATAGATGCGTATTATAGTAAGACGCATACTCATCGTAAAGCGAGAGCACGATCGAGACTACCAACGCGGGATCCCGTAGAGTTCTCTAGAGCGTCGCAAAGCTCCTCCGAGCTTCGCGTTCGAATTACCGGCGCTCGGAGATGCTCCCGAAACTTTTTCCATCCCACGATTGTCCTCGTATGAACGATCCAAACTTTCTTCCTTCCTCCTACCTTTTTATTTCACGAGTTTCTCCGACATTAATAATACTATATCGCTTATATTTCCTTTGTCTATTATTCTCCTTTATGCTCGTTTCTCGCCTACGTTACCGACGGGCTTGTCCCAGCAAAGGATAAATAAATAAATAAATAAGAGTGCAAACGATATATGGGTTAAGGGAAACCATCGACTCGACTTATCGATAAAAACGAATACCAGAGATATCGCACGATCGGTCGCGTAACCCAACGTCGCAACGATTTCCACTACAAAGGAGGTAGTTAACTTTTCTCCGATTGAAAGTTCAAAGGTTAAGGCCCGAGACACGGTGGAGCAGTAGGATATCATCGCGCGTTTCGAATTACGAAGCACACAGAGAGGGTGGACTTTGAGAGAAGTAAGTCTTACACAGGGATTCCTTTCAGACACGTGATCAAATTAGTTCGAAACGTCAAATAAAAATGAACTTTCTATCTCTTCTCTTTTCCTTCTCTCTCCTTCTCTCTGTCATTCTTTTTTTTCCTTGCTCATTTGGAGAGAATGGAATATAGCGTCTTACCCATCCAACCCTTCGTTCGCTACCACCCACTCCGCCCATCTGTTTTATATTGCTGAGATGAACGTGGAAAGGCGAGACTGGAGTACTCGATAAGGAAATAGAGAAAAGGTAGACAAGAAATGGGAAAGAAATAGGAAAGAGAGAGAGAGAGAGAGAGAGAGAGAGAGAGAAGGTGGGATACAATAAGTAGATAGAGGCAGGAGATATTATCTATGTAAATATAACTACATATATGTACCTGCAGTAGGCGTAGACAGGAAAAGAAACACCCGATACGAAAACTCGTTTACGTGAATACCGTGACGCGTATTTTCATGCAATTTTACATCGTAATGTATTTCACTCGTTTCCTCATTCGGACGTATTATATTACTTATGTGGATCTACACGTAGGAATCAATTATTTATTTAATTATTCGAAAAATCAGGGAAGAAAGAAAAACATACTACGAAAACAAAAAACGAAAATTATTATGATTATTTATACTATTATAATTGAATATATTATAATGTTATATAATTATTATATTACTATTATTATTACTATTATTATTATTATTATCGATCTTGATCGATCGGTATAAAAATGTGTCGTAAAACGAACGAGCTTTGTTACCGCGTTACATCCATCGGTCTCAATTATCGCGACAAATTTTCCCGGTCACACGATAAAAAGAAAGGAAGAAGGGAAGAGAAGGACATACGATCGGGGGTGAAGCTTCAAAGTGTATTTCGCCGCCCCCCGCTTCACCCCCTCCCGAATCCCTGTGACGCGATGCGGCGCACGAGGTCTTTCGAACGAATTTAGCGAGTTCGAAAAATGGGACGACGCGTGCGCGTCCTTTTAAAATTGTAATTACTGTGCGAGCGGTAGCGAATCATTCTTCATTACGGGTCACCGAAAACGGCACGCGTTGTTTCTCGTATATGGGACAAGCCAAGGCGTACGAAGGAAAGCGATTCTGTTAAGGAGAGGAAGAAAAAGAGAAGAAGTAAGAGGAGAAGAGGAAGAGGAGGTGGAAGAAGAATGGCTTCGACTCGAATGAACGAAAACAAAAAGAAAAGCGGGGAAAGAGAAAGAAAGGGAGAGGGAGAGAGAGAGGGAGAGAGAGAGGGAAAAAGGAAAAAAGGAGAAGAGGAAACGAACGCCCGAGAGCGTTCGAACACGCGAGCGATTTTATCGTAAGTCCTCGAGCAAAAAAAAAAGGAACGAAGAAAGAGTGAGACGAAAAAATACAAGATATAGAAAAGAAAACGCAAGGAGAGGAAGGAAGAGGAACAAGGAGGGGACTTTTCCGCAGTTAGGAACAATATTGTACGATTAAAACAACCGGGCTGGGCCATTGTCGCGCGACAAAAGCATCGAAAGAAAGAGCACGCGCTAGAGAGAGAGAGAGAGAGAAAGAGAGAGAGAGAGAGAGAGATAGGGAGTGAAAAAGAGGGTGAGGCGAGGCACGCGCCCTACTTTTTACTTTATTTTTCTCTCTCCTTCCTCCTTTTTTTCTGTTTCACTTCACCGAGCCCGTTCGAGCGAAACACAAACTCCGCGAATTTCATTAAAATTTCAATACGTTTCGTCAGCCGTCCCAGCCGCATCTCCACCCCCTATCCCCCCTTGCCGATGTAGAAAAACGTTGGCGGTGCAGGGTGGCGATGGTTGGTGGCGATAGAGGGTGAGAACGTCCCTGGCTTTTCTTCCACTCCGGAGGTGATTCCCGGCCGGCAATCTACGTCTCTAACCCTCTCGACCACCCTCCCCCCCCC
>JAIFRP010000022.1:698815-710149 GCA_032403825.1 Odynerus spinipes | reverse complement strand
GGAGGGAGGGGGACCTCGGAGACGAGTCTGTAGAACTTTCGTGATCCACGGTGTTTAACAACCACTACCAGCATCCTGCCAAGGCACCCTAACCATGCCCCGCCCCTTTCTTCCACACTCCTATACACTTAATGTCGGAAACGTTTCAATGAGGTTTAGTACATACGATTGGTACTCCCAGTGGAGTATAATTTTCGGAGCATCAAAGTTAACTTGCGTATAGAATTAACATAGTTTCGCGTGATGTGTCGTCTTGTCAAAAATGTGTGCGTTTCGTGTTAAATCGTCAGAGATACGGAAAGAAACTTTTCACCTTTTCTATAATAACTTTGATGACGTTAATTGCGGAGGATCGTGATTCCATTGCGTCAAAGCGTTTCGATCGTTATGAAAAGTACCGGGAGTGAAAGATCAGTAAAAAATAGGAGCTGGCGGGGGAAGGGAGGAGAAGGAAAAGAAATTTCGTAGAAAGCGATAGGTCATAAAGGCCGACGGTGAAGAAAAGGCAAAAGATGGAGGAAGATTGCGGACGGTGAAGGAAAGAAGGGCTGTACCGTAAAAACTAGTAATTCTCATGGGGTCCATAAAAATGTTTATCGCCATCAATAAAAAGAGTTTCCACGTTGAGGTGCTTCCAAGTAGCCGGATATCCCTCCCTGTCTCTCTCACCCCTTTCCTTTCGACGCTAAAGAGGGCTAAAGAACGAGAGATGAAGAAGAGGTGGGACGTAGAAAAACGAGCAAGAAAAAGAGAGAGGGAGAGAGAGAGAGAGAAAGAGAGAGAAATTAGAAGTAAAAGGAAAGAATGAAAAAAGGTTCTAATCTTAACGACGAACCAACCGATAAAATCCTTCGGCCTCTTTGCCCATTGTTTTAGTTTTAGAAAGAACTTTTAGCTGCGAGATTGCGCGACGCCACTCGCATACTTGCTCTCTCTTCTTTATATCCCGCCTCTCCGCCCTGCAACTACCCCTGTCGCACTGCCATAAGCGAGTAAATCGCTTCTGGGTGCGTACACACCGACTTTGAGTTTACGAGCCGGAAATATTCGAGGAAGCGTTACGAGGATGGAAGATAAAAATGTGATGAACGAGTCGAATGCAGTGGGAATATCGCGCGAAGCACTTTTTTTACTTTCTAACAAACTTTTATCCCGTGAACGACGAAAGAACCTTCCGGTTATAATGAATAATTATTACAATTGATTCCTTCCACAAAATGGAGTAGATTGAGACGAAAGTGTAATGTTTCATAGAGAGAAGCACACTTTCTGATCGTAAGGAGAAACACAATCTTCGTAAGGAGAACGAGAATTTTACGTCGATATAAAAGATTTCTTTTATGTCGGCATAAAATTAAAGAATAAAACATATCGTTTGATTTGTTTTTCTTTACATCAAAAAGCAGATTCCATAAATTTCTAACGTGGTTTCCTAAGTTGGCTGACTGGCTATGACTGCGAAGACCGGCTTGGCACGCTTTCGTAATTAACGTCTACGACTCGAGGAATCTCGCATAATTATAATGATCGTCTAAGAGGAAAGCCGCCTCTTTGATTCCCTCGAGACGATCCCCCTGAATACTCTACCAAGGAACGTACCTGGCATTTCCGTGAATCATTAGCTACCGCTTCTCTACCGCTTCTCTACCTGCTGTCGATATCAAAGGTGGCCTCTCACTTTGTTGAATCTCCGAGTTAAGCGGTCTTGTTCGCTCAAGATTATATTGCAAGACCATGGAACAATATAACCGATCGATTGATTACCGGTTCCTTCTTCTTCTCTCCCTTTCACGAGATTGCGTCGAGTGACTATCGACTTTGACTTGGTGAACGAGCTACTCGATTAAAGTCTACTTTCCCGCGGTTATCGTACTAATGGCATAGCCAAAATATTTGTAGATATTCTGAAGTAAGAATAGGTGAATTATAAATTTCTATATCTCAATTATAATAAATAGTTTAATTGTAATTAATTATTCAATGGGTATAATATCGAATTCTTGCCCGACGTGAAATACGTGTACTCGTAAAGTGTTTATACGATCATCTTAAATATACGCTCGGTAGCTGTCACAGCCAATGAATATTCATTCTGAATATGCATATAATGCTCGACTTTGTTACCCATCTCAATTGTATAACGTGTTTCGGTGAGTCAAGTACCTTCCATCCCTCCTCCCTCTCTTTCTCTCTTTCTCTCTCAACGAAATTATCGTGATTAACGAATTCGATTCGTAGCTTTTTCATCCGTCGAATCGGAAAGGATGGAAAGAAAATTACAGTTTCCATTAGAGGATAAGAGAATCCTCCATTCGGTGATCATAGACCAATTCGAAAGAAAGAAGAAGAGAAAAAGAGAGAGGGAGAGAGAGAGAGAGAGAGAGAAACCTTTATTGGAAGAGTTTTTAACAGAGGCTTCGTGAAGCGTAAAAATGAAGGATCGAAAGAATAAGAAGAAAGTCAAGGAAGCAAAGATGAGAGAAAAATTGAGAAAGAAAGAGAGAGAGAGAGAGAGAGAGAGAAGCGTCTTATTATTCCTGAAGCTTGACTTCCGGTAAGCTCTGCAGCAAGGTTCGCAGCACGTTCTCGCCGCAAACAAGCCTCTTGCCTTGGAGGCAGAAACTCTCTGCGAGGATATCCACGAGTATCGACCATCCATTCCAAGTATCCAAGTTCGTGAGCCAATGCTTGCAATTATCAACGAAATGGCTAACTCGACCGGACGCATTTTCCCCACGCTCGAGCCGAGAAAACGCTTTTCTGTTTTCTAATAGTCTCCTATATCTATACCCAAGGTATTAGAATCGTACACAGTCGAAAAGGAGGATATATTTTATAACCTTTTCAACGACTCCTTTCAGAGAAGAGTACTAACGTTGACCCTGGCGTACCGAGGACGGCCATAAAGGGACATATGTACACGTTAAAACGTCCGGAGCAAGTTGGACCGTCGAGAAGAGCGATAACTTCCACTAAAGCTTTTAATTAACCCGATAAAAGTTTTAACCTAAAAAACACCCAACGAGGAAGCTCGACCCCGGCGAAACAATATACCTACCTACCTGTTAACAATGGAGCTCTCAACTTATCTATCTCGTAAGTATCTCAATTTTGAAACACTTACGTTTACGAAGTTCCTTATGGGTGAAACGATTGTCTAAGACGCTTATTATAATTGGTTAAGAAGGAGACGTCGATTTCTGCAAATACTTACGGTAAACCTCATGGAAAATTTGATGGTTCTTTTCGTTAATGAGATTTCCTGCAAAATGTTTGCGTCTGACTAAGCTTCGACTTGCTCCACTTGTCAATATAGCAACAGGGTAAGTCCAAAGGATAAGTTCACATCTGGAGGCTCGACGTTCATCGAATAAAAAAAATCGACGCGTGATCGATACTACACGTTCTTTGGGTGAAATCGCTGAAGATGGGAAAGCTCCTTACGATAGCAAACTCGTATCCCATGACACGTAGTGCTCAAAGGAGGGGTCAGTGACGAGTCATCGTGACAACGACGACAACGAGAACGACGGAAACTGTGCGGAGTTCGCGAAGGGTGCTCGAGAAACAAACGAGCACATTTTCCTCGAGGCTGCGCTGATCGAAGAGGGTCGCGAGAGCTTTTATCGTTCTAGGACGACTGTTCCTGTGTACATACGGTACTTCTTTTGTTTCGGTCGGACCCTCATCAAATTTCCTGTCGTCGAAAGTTTCCCGGCTGTTTAGCAAACTCCCACCCTCTCCTCTCTCTCTCTCTCTCTCTCTCTCTGTCTTTGTTTTTTCATCCCTCTCACCCTTGAGAGGGTTTCTTTGCTCGGCAACGTGAGAGATCGTTCTGATTCGGCGACGTTCCCTGACATATGATCGCTCGCAAACTGCCCAATTGTCAGCCATTTTTCTTCCTAATCCGACGTCGATCGGTGCCGATTCTCCTTACCGCTAATGCTGAATTTTAGTTTGATAAAAAGTACAACGACGACGACGACGACGACGATTAATCGTCGGAAGACCGGGCACTCTCGCTCCAAGCGTTCGTACACGTTTCTATATTGATCGAGTTTCGAGATACATAGGAATACCTACGTGTATAAACGTAGGGAGACGAGGTTTCTTGCTAGCTCATTGCTCCAGCAGCATCCTTGGAAACATCTCTCGGTATCGCTATCTTTAAGGAGCTTACAGCATCCTACACGATCGAAATATCTTGAAAGGTGTTATCAAAGAAGCCGATTGCAAGGGATTACGCATCTTCGTGGCTTCGTTTTCGCGATACATTGAAAGCAGCGGGGGTAGCATCGACGAGAAGAAGAAAACAGACCTAGAGATCTCTGAACTCAAAACTAGAAACCATCTCGAGAGCACTACTTATTCCAATTCGCAATTAGCACTCTACGATTTGAATAATCGCAAAAAAGTCTGGCGAAGTGTACTCTCCAGATGTTCCAGACGAAATAATTTCGAGTGTGAGACGAAATGAATATGGAACGGCGCGTTCTCGTCGCGACGATGTCGAGAGATGGCCATTCACGCGATCGGGGTCGATTTAAATAAATGGAAATAAGAGATACGCGAAGAAGCTCGATGCAGCAGCAGCAGCGGCGGCGGCGGCGGCGGCAGTCTAGAGTGGGAAGAGGGAGAGTTTAAGAGGATAATCGTCGGTCACTCGAATCTTCGTAGTTCGGGGGATACAGAGATAACAATTTGCAAGGAATGAAGCGACGTCTTCGAGGAGTTGTTTCAATAGCGTACTAGAGAGAAAATCGATCGTTTATAGAACCTCGAAGACGAAGTATGCTCTCGACGAATTTCATCGTGACGAGGAGACTAATTTCGCGTACACCCGAAACAATCTTCTCCTGTTTTACTCGATTTCTAATAATACTGGCAATGAGTGATAACATAAGTAAATTCGGTTATATTTAATATTCGTTTTTATTTATTAACAAAGTACAGAGTTATATTCAATCTATTAACCGAACTTATGTATGTTACAACATAATAAATTGAAGAAATAACCAAATTTTTTGATATCAAACAACGCGAGAGACTCTTTTACGATTTTAATACGGTGTAAGGTAACGTGATACTCTCGGAGACTTCGCAAGCGATGGCGTCTTGCGATCGTCCCGCCTTACAAGTGGAATTACAAATCAAAGGAATCAATTTCTGTGATTTGATCGAAAAGACGCTGAAACTTGTCGGATGAATATAGTCGCAGACTACGAGAATTCGCTTTGGTTCAGGAGCGTAGAGGAAATCGATCGTTCGGCGAATTTGGAGAATTTAGGAGAGGGTCCTAAGGGCCATGGGAGATTAGCACCTACCTCTCTAATGGTTCTTAACAATGAAATATCTAGAGACGGAACCGGCCCAACGTGTATCATCTGGAATGAAAGTGAATGGATATTAATTTGAATAACAAATGATGATTAATCGTTACGTTGTTAATCCTACTTCGTTTGGTTTGAATCGCGTCTTTAAAACTCTTGAAATAATAGAATGTAATAGGTAGGACAAAAACTTTCTATTCGACATGACGATTGTAACGCCGTTGTAACTTTTTAATAGCATCGTGTATAAACTTCGAGCGTGAAGTGAAGCGAAATTTAAAATTTTTGAATAGCATTTGTGTGCTCGTACAGTAGGAAACTACCCTTGGTTGACTTTGCTTTGCTTTAAGCAGACGATTCCCAGGACGGTTTAAAATGCAAAGTGAAGCGAACGTGACGTTAAAAGAAAGAGGCCAATACGACTGCTTTCAAATGTTGAATCCGCTAAAAGAAATAAATGGAATTTACTTTTAACGAATTCAAACGATTAATTAAATCTACCAAAATTCGTAAATGATCTCGAGATAATCGCGTGATTTTACTGAAGGGAACACGCGATCGAAAACGATGCATTTTTAATCCCCTCTCCCTTGGATTAGCATTAAATTGACTTTCTAACTTCTCTAAATCTACTACCGCGCATTGTAATTCGCGTGAACATAGAAGAGACAACGAGAGAGAGAGAGAGAGAGAGAGAGAGGGACAGAGAGAGAGAGTAGTGAGACGACGTGCAGCAGATTTACTTTCAGCCCGACAACGTGCCGCCGTTAAACCGTATTAGCATCAAGAAACACGCGTAATAGGATAGCGCCTTGCAAATCTTATATACGCCATACTCGCTCGTATCTACGAACTTCCGAACGACGTATAAAGCTAACCACTCGAACTTCTCGTGGATATCGATACCCTGATCTTCGGCAATCTAATGATGTTTTGTGAAATATTTGACGACAATATTTGACGAGTTTCAAAATAATTTTAATGTATTACATTTAATATCTATAAATAAATGAAAATGAAAATTGTCAAAATATAAAAAATTTGGATGTTGAAAAGATTTCTTCCTATCGAAGTTCCATCGGATGATCTTCATGATCACGATCATCTGATCTTCGATAATTTAATACACTTTTATGAAATATTTTATAACAGTTTTAAAATAATTTTAATTATATTATATGTAATACGTATAAATAATTGTAGATAGAGATCGGTCGAAGATGGATAGCGAGAACTTTGATGTTAAAAATATTCCCTCCTATCGAAGTTTCATCAGAATTCGATGAACACCAGCGAGGATCGAGAAAAGGAAACCAAATGCGAGGGGCCGGTTCGACCTCCTTTCGGAAATTCGAAAAGTCGAAACATTCCCAAAGGAGTGCTAACGTAGTATATTCATGGTAATGTATATCACGGTAACGTTACATCCTACACACGTACGTACATACACCACTGTATATCGAGCATACATCGAAGGTATCTATAAGTGGACGGTAAAAGGAGCACGGATGGACACACGGACGAAGGCTGTCCTTGGACGGTGCAGGAAATCTCAAGAGTCAGATACCATCCTTACCTATGGTTAGATCTTACGTGGCTACTTGCATAATTCACTAGACGACACATGGAAGATATTGAGCAGCAGTACGTATATATATGTGTATGTATATACATACACATATACGTACACACATATAATCGGTAAAGAAGGAGTGCGAACCCGTGTGAATTCCAAGAATTTTTATAGATCTCCTTCTCGGTATAGTGAAGACTACCGTATCTGTGAAATCCTTTAAAAATAGAACAAGAGGCCGCCGGCCGGCAAGAAATCGCTTCTAAAATTCTTAAGTGCTTCTCGTTAAAGTTAACCAGCGAATCAAGTAAGAATATTGAACGGAAATAAAAAAAAGCTCTTTTTTATATTAATAAATATCATTTATTAACGTAACTATCGTAAAGCGACTTTACACTCTTACATCTCTCTATCTTTTTGTACAAAATGATCGTTTGTTCGAAGATTCTACGATTTTTCTACGATCCAGCCGCAGGAGATCGAGCAAAACGTCTAACAAGGAAGTCGAAAACTTTCTCTGTCGGTTCGCTCACCACCAACTCACTCCTTCTTTTCCTCCTCGCCCCTGGGGACTGTCTGGAGCTCGGCAAGACAATTTTATATATTCCAGGAGATTTATTCAGTGGACCCGGTATGCTCGATGGTCCAGGTGAAACCGCGAATATGAAAAATAGGAATGTATATATGTACATATACAATGTACACGCATGTGCACATACTGTATATATGTATGTCGATATATGTGTACATAGGTACGTACGTGTAGCAAGTATACCTATATGCATATGCAGGTTCAAGAGGAACGAGCAGACGAGCACGTTTAAATAAGGAGCGGCTTTTTCCCTCGGGAGAGGCCCACACACGAATCCTTATACTTCCATTGTGTGTCCCGGGCAACTTTGACCAACGGGAACAGTGTACTGCATTATTTTCCCGCGTCCAACGTTTTCCTTTACCGATATCCATCTCTTGTCGACAACGAGAAATTTTCCTTATTCCTGAAACACACATAGTTTTTATTCAAGTCGAATCGGACGCAAACGACTTTATTCAAATCGCACCTGGTACTTTTTTACGAAATTTTCTTCACATCGAAACGGTCTTTTTCGACAAACCGAGAGAGGTCAAGAGAGGCGCTCGCTTAATTCGACTCAGGCGTATCTACATATATAAAAAGAACTATAAATTGGTCTGTATTTTTTACTACCTCTCCAGTCTCTACTCTTTTTACAGCCACCAGGTTCATTGACTAGCCAGCCAGGTCTGTTGGCTGTGAATTTTAATCGCCCCCGACGTGTATTGTAAATATGTTACTCGTAACGTACTCGCTGGCTTGTTCAGTTTCTCACCTTACTATTCGATTGAAAAAAATTGAATTTTTAATAAAATTGAATTGAATTTTGAATAAAACGTACGAAAAAACAATTTCGTTAACTTTTACAGTAACAACCGGCACAGTCGTGGTTACAAGCCAATAACTTTTCGTTCCGTTCGATGGTCTCATCTAAAACGGCTCTTGATCGCGCGGATACTCGTACCTGATGTTGCCTGCACGATATATACGGTGTATACTGTTTTTCATTCTTTTTATTGGCAATAACTCGACATCGAACAGCAGGTTGGGTCTCGCCTAATGGATAACGTATAGCCTATGCTCGCAAACGCTTAGACGTGCTCCGGTCAAAATAGTATAACTGATCGCTAAAAGCCGTACCTACATTTTTTTTCTTTCTATCGAACTCATTTCTCGATTGAAAGCTATGAAGAATACAAATTTCGAAGATTCTTCGCCATAGCTGACAAATTTGAAATCTCGTGGTAGAAAGGGAGAAAGAGCGAGAAGAAAAATCATTTCGTACGATCAGTTGTCCAATCTCATCTAACGCGTTCTACGCGATCGTAGCGGCATTGAGAAGCTCTCAGAACGATCGCATAGAAATAGGGTATCGAATCGTTGGGGTGGATTTCTCGATTACCCGAAGTCACTGACTTTTATTGCTACTCGAGTCTACTACTCGAATGGAAGTCGACGTCTTTCTCTTTCTTCTTCCTCTTCCACTTCCACTTCTTCTTCTTCTTCTTCTTCTTCTTCCTACTTTTATCCTTTCTCACCAACTTCTCTCGCTACTTTTCCTTTTTTCTTCGTCCGCGTCGCACTCTCGGGTCACTTCGACGTCCCTTGCCCTAAATCACCGCGCAGTGCCTTTTTTATGGCACCGACCTCGCCTTCGAATTCGACCGTAGCCTCGAATAGGAACGTGGTGAAGATTGCTCGCGGACAAAATCACTGAGAATGAATCACGACGCGTTTCTTCCGATAAAGAAAATGCGAAGGAATTTTTCGAAGGCCCTTTATGATTAAACAGAACACGTATACTTTCACTTACAAAATTATTTGCTTTTTATTAATTTGTTATTTAATAATTAACCGTAGCAATTAGAATAATAAATAGCAGCTGAATATTTGGAACTTGCACTCGCGTTGCGCGTCGCGGAAAAATAGTCGGAGTGAACTGAACTGTACTGAACTGAATTTAATTGACAGTGGGAATTTGGCGGCATTTATACCGACTGTCAAATCCAGAAAAATCGATTTCGCGAAAGATCGTTAAAACAATAGAGTGACGTAAGGCAGGCGATTAAGGGACTGCTCGTGAAGTTTCTCGTAACGCTATTGTTATATTATTTAAGATAATAAGGTGTATAAAGTAACAAGACGGCTATCAGTCGCTTCGAATTGTTTCGAATCACTTTCCACTATATTTGTTAATTAGAAAAAAAAACTAGCTGGGTAAACGAACAGTGGTGTGAAAGGAACGAAAAGTGAGCGTAATGTGAATAATTGTACCTTTCGGAAAAAAATTTTTCTAGAGCGAGTTTGGACTGACAAGGCAAAGCGTTATACACTGCCCTTAGAGCATTGTCGACGGTATAATGTCTTCCTTCCCGCGTTCGTCCTCGTCGTCCGCGGCAGCCCGTACATTCCCAAGGGAGTCCTACATCCTGCAGGATGATAAATAAATTAGCCCCGGAAATGTTGCAAGTTATTACCAGCTGGACTGGTACGTATACGTACAACGTACGAGCTCTCTCTCTCTCTCACACACACTCTCTCTCTCTCTTTCTCTCTCTCATACACACACACTCACTCTCTGTTCCTCTCATTGCCTATCCAACAGGCGGACAGAGAAACGCTCCCATCACCGGCTAGCCTAGTCTCTCGCTACAGCTCCTCGCCTCGAAAAAGCTCGTTATCTAATTTCTCGTCGTGCCGAAAAAAAAGAACGGGGAGGATGGCAAAGAAAGTTCTCTTGCTCGTGCCACGCTTCATTAGCCACGTAAAAACTGTCGGTGGGTTCTTTTAAGGAGAAGCGATGTAACGAAGGAACGCGAGATTGTATTGTGTACACGTGACACAAGAAAGAGACACATGTTTCTTGACTCTTGGAGGAAGCTTTGCTCTTCTCTAAAAAAATGTAGGAAATATATAGAAAAATTTCTTGGTACCCGGCGGAAATAGTAATTCATACAAAACACGCGTCTGATCGATAAGCAACTTGATCCCTTGTTCAATGTGTCCGACCGCTGCGGTTCTTGACTACTGTCAATTATAGTCTGGATACGTAGTTATAGTTTCTATCGATCGGTGGCACTAGTATAGCTTACTCGCAGCGGAGTATGACGGGCTGCAGACTATCGAGAGTCTTCAAATTCATTTTATCGATCGAACGAGTAGATCCTTCTAAATTTTTGTAAAAGAGTTGCCTTTAACGTGATTAGTATCCTGTCATCTTGATATAATTAAATTAAATTAAATATAATTATACAATTTTTTTTAATTAAACGTATATACCTATCTACGTATAATTATTAAAAAACAAATTTTAGATTGCAACATTAGTACTTCGTTCGATCATTTTATTAAACCTTTAAAAAATGAAAATATACAAGTAATGTATAAAAGTAAAATATGTATATTAAATAAATTGTTAAGAGAATGCATCAGTTGTTTTCACATTGTATATACATTTGTTTCAGGACCATCACGTTTAGATCCGTCTACGACTCCCCCATCTATTATAACATTTCCTTGGTAGGTAAGTAAGGTTTATTAAGGAATATGACGTAATGGGCGCGTTCTTACACGCACACACTTAGCACGTACCCGAACGTGTCACACATACATATGTATGTACGATCGAATGCGATGCTTGCGTCTCTTGCGTTTTGTGCGTGCGATACAGTATGACATCATTCTTCTATACGGCAACGGATTGCTTCAAAAAAGTTGGACATCAAAAGAACCGCTTGAAGTCGTTTTCCTCCATGTCGTAATCTTATCAGGGAAATATATTTCATTAATTAACGATTACATCGAATTTATCTCCTAAAACAAAGTAAAACTACAAACATTTATCCGATAGATTTTTT